>JAVSCE010013367.1:0-116207 GCA_032199065.1 Smutsia gigantea
GGATGCAGCCTTCTTGGGAGACAAATGAAACTCTATGGCTGGGACTAAAGATTGAGGCTTATGTCCTTTTCTTATTCACCTTTGTGTCTCCCTAGTGACATGCACAGGTCATAACTGTCCTCGAATGTACACAGAACTGAACTCAAGCCCATTAACTAAATAATGCAAAAAAAAAAAAACCACTTACTGGGCATCTACCACATGCTCAACATTATCCCAGATGAAGGAGACTCCAAGCCTGCCCCACAGGGTTCATGGTTCAGTGAGTCATGCTCACTGGATTCGGTTCTGCTCTCTGGCTGCCTTTGAGGAGACTTTCTCTTCCCCTTTCAAAGTTGTGTTTGGTGTTTAACTATCATCTTTTTTAAACATCCAAGTCTACACAAATTATTATTTGTGCCCCCTTTGGAGGTATCACTTAATGAGTTTTTTTCCAACAAATTTTAATTGAATGTTTAATTGTATGTATGCCTTGTCCTATGCACTGGATTAAAATTCAGAAAATCTCTTCTCCCATAGAGTGTGTTTACATTTTATATTGAAACAGGATAGTGGGATGAGAGAACTTTTGAAAAAGGCATCCAACTTGGCAAGGAAGGAGTAAAATTGTCTCTGTTTGCAGATGGCATGTTATTATATATAGGAAACCCTAAAGAACACACCAGAAAACTGTTAGAACTAATAAACAAATCCAGCAAAGTTACAGGATACAAATATACAAATATCAGTTGTGCTTCTATACACTAACAGTGAACTGCCAGAAAAAAATTAAGAAAACAATCTCATTTACCATAGCATCAAAAAGAATAAAATACTTAGGGATATTTTTGGCTAAGGTGAAACACCTGTACACTGAAAACTATAAGACATGATGAAAGAAAAGAAGAAAACACAAATAAATGGAAAGAGTCTCTGCTGATGGTTGGAAGAATTAATGTTGTTAAAATGGCCATAGTACCTTAAGCGGTCCACAGATTCAATGCAATTTATATAAAAATTCTAATGGTATTTTCCACAAAAATAGAACAATCCTAAAATTTTTATGAACCACAAAAGACACTGGATAGCCAAAGTAATCCTCAGAAAGAAGAACAAAGCTGGAAGCCTCACGCTCCCTGATTTCACATTATATTTACAAAGTTATAGTAATCAAAATAGTATGGTATGGGCATACAAACAGACACAGAGATGAGTAGAATAGAATAGAGATTCCAGAAATAAACCCATGTCTATATGGTCAATTAATTTACAACAAAGGATCCAACAATATACAATGGGAAAGAACAGTCTCTTCAATAAATGGCATTGGGAAATCAGGACAGCCACATGCAAAAGAATGAAACTGAATCACCATCTTACACTATACACAAAAATTAACTCAAAACAAAGACTTGAATGTAAGACCTGAAACCATAAAACTCTTAGAAGAAAACATAGGCAGTAAGCTCCCTGACATTGGTCTTGGAGATGACTTTTTGGAATTGACACCAAAAGCAAAGGCAACAAAAGCAAAAATAAACACGTGGGACTACTTCAAACTAAAAGGCAATGGAAACCATTAATAAAATGAAAAGACAACCTTTGGAATGGGAGAAAATATTTGCAAACCACATATCCAGTAAAGGATTAATTTCCAAAATACACATGGAACTCATACAACTCAAAAGCAAAGAAACAAATAACCCAATTAAAAAGTAGGCAAAGGACTTGAATAGACATTTTTACAAAGAAAAGATACAAACATCCAACAGGTACATGAAAAGGTACTCAACGCACTAGTCAACAGAGAAATGCAAATCAAAACCACAATGAGGTATCACTTGAGACCTGTTTGTCTGTCATCAAAAAGACAAGAAATAATAAATGCTGGTGAAGATGTGGAGAAAAGGAGACCTTGTACATTGTTGGTAAGAAAATAAGCTGGTTCAGCCACTATGGAAAACAGTATGGAGGTTACTCAAGAAATTAAAAACAGACCTCCCATATGATCGAGCAATCCCACTTTTGGGTATGTATCCAAAGGAAATGAACTCATTCACTATTATACTTTTTGCAGCATTATTCACAATAGCTAAGGCATGGAGACAACCTAAGAGTCCGTCGACAGATGAATGGATATAGAAAATGTGGTATAAATACACAATGGAATATTATTCCGCCTTTAAAAAGAGGAAATCCTACTATTTGCAACAACATGGAAATCCTACTATTTGCAACACTTAGCTGCTGCTAAGGGAAATAAGCCAGAGAAGGACAACTACTACATGGTATGACTTATATGAAGAATCTTAAATAAAAAAAAGAAAAGAAAACTCAAACTTATAGAAGCACAGCAGAAAGGTAGTTGCCAGGATCTGGGGAAAGGGACGAAATAGGAAGAGGTTAATAAAATAATACAAACTTTCAGCTAGGAGATGAACTAGGTTTGAGGATCTAATGTATAAAATGGTGACTATAGTTGATAACACTGTGTATAATTAAAATTTGCTAAGAGAGTAGAACTTAAATGTTCTCTTCCCGCCTCCCCAAAAGGAAACTATGTGATGTGACTGGTGTTTAATAAACTTGGCGGAGTGAATCCTTTCTCAGTGCATACGCATATTAAACCATCACATAGTATACTAAATATCTTAGAAAATTGCTAATTATGCCCCAACAAAGCTGAAAAAAAGAACTTTTAAACTTTAAAAAATTATTAGAAATCTTGTCTTGAATTTCAGAAATAAAGTAAAAACTAAGCAATAAAAAATCATAGCTTTCGGGGGACTTCCGGGGAAGATGGCGGTGTGAGCAGGGCGGCAGAAATCTCCTCCCAAAACTATATTTATCTACGAAAACACAGAAAATACATCTATTCCTAAAAGAGAGACGAGAATACACAGGAAAGCGCACAGCGTGCAGCTACACCCGAGAGGACTCGGCACCCCAAGAGGCGGGTAAGATACGGAGCCACGACCCGGCGGGACCCGAGCACTCCCCCACCCCAGCGCACCGGCGGGAGGAGAGGATTCAGAGCCGGGAGGGAGTGGAAGCACACCCCGCGAAGTAGCCAGCCCCGCTGATGTGCGCGGGGAGCGCTCACCCACATTGCACAGTGCAGCAGAGATTGGAGAGACAGAGGGGCAGGATCTGAGCGGGGAACGCGCCACGGTGCTTGCAGCCGCTCCCGGGAAGGAAAAAAAAAGAGCACGCCTTCTTCAGCGGTCTTAAAGAGACAGGAGCCCAGTAGAGGAGCCAGATCGCCCCAGCACACTCAGCCCAGCAGGCTGGGAGTCCTGGGGAGTTTCAGACGCCTTAGCAGACGACTGGGGAAGCGTAGCCATACTTACACTTCTCACTGAGATCAACAGCCTCCTATTCGTTCCCACCCCTGCCAGAGCGATAAAGGGCTCTGCGGAGCGGCGCAGCCACAGCTGTGAAATAGTGGGGCAATAGCGCCACCTACAGCATTCCCACAGAATCTACGTCTGGTGGGCGTTTTTTGTTTTGTTTTGTTTTTGTTTTTTCTTTTCTTCTTTCTTTCTTTTTTCTTCCTATCTTTCTTTATTTTTCTCTTTTTTTTCTTCTCTTTTTAAAGTCTTAAAGAGCCCAGCTGACATACGTGGCAACTACCAGTGACCAATTCTATAGCCATGAAAAGACAGAGGAATATGGTTCAGACCAAAATCAACCAGACAACCCCAGAGAGGGAGCCTGAAGGGATGGAAATGCACAGTCTTCCTGAAAAAGAATTCAGAATAAGTCATAACCATGCTGATGGACCTACAGAGAAATGTGCAAGAGCTGAGGGAGGAAGTGAGGGAACTGAGGAAAGACAATGCAGAAATCAGACAAGCGACTGACGGGCTTAACAGCAGAATGGATGAGATGCAAGAGACTGTTAATGGAATAGAAAACAGAGAACAGGAATACAGAGCAGCTGAGGCAGAGAGAGATAAAAAGATTTCTAGGAATGAAAGAATATTAAGAGAACTGTGTGACCAATCCAAACGGAACAATATTCGCATTATAGGAGTACCAGAGGAAGAAGAGAGAGAAAAAGGGATAGAAAGTGTCTTTGAAGAAATAATTGCTGAAAACATTCCCTTGCTGGGGAAGGAAATAGTCTCGCAGTCCATGGAAGCTCATAGATCTCCCAACAGAAGGGATCCAAGGAAGACAACACCAAGACACATAATAATTAAGATGGCAAAGATCAAAGACAAAGACAGGGTATTAAAGGCAGCTAGAGAGAGAAAAAAGGTCACCGACAAAGGAAAACCCATCAGACTATCATCAGACTTCTCAACAGAAACCTTACAGGCCAGAAGAGAATGGCATGATATATTTAACATTATGAAACAGAAGGGCCTCGAACCAAGAATATTGTATCCAGCACGATTATCATTTCAATATGATGGAGGGATTAAACAATTTCCAGATAAACGAAAGTTGAGAGAGTTTGCCTCTCATAAACCACCACTACAGGATATCTTAAATGGACTGCTCTAGATGGAAGCACACCTAAGGCTAAAAAGATGTCACCAGAGAAAATAAAATCATAGCAAAGAGAGCAGACCATCCAAATACTAACTAAAGGCAAAGAATAAAACACCTAGTATATAAAGAATGGAGGAGGAAAAATAAGAAGGGAGAGAAATAAAGAAACATCAGACAGTGTTTACAATAACTTAACAAGAAAGTTAAGTTAGATTGTTAGATAGTAAAGAAGCAACCCTTGAACCCTTGGTAACCACGAATCTAAAGCCAGCAATGGCAATAAGTACATATTTGTCAATAATAACCCTAAATGTAAATGGACTGAATGCACCAACCAAAAGACACAGAGTAACAGAATGGATAAAAAAGCATGACCCATCTAAATGCTGCCTACAAGAAACTCACCTCAAATCCAAAGATATACACAGACTAAAAGTGAAGGAATGAAAAAAGATATTTCATGCAAACAACAAAGAGAAAAAAGCAGGTGTTGCAGTACTTGTATCAGACAAAATAGACTTCAAAACGAAGAAAGTAGCAAAAGATAAAGAAGACATTACATAATGATAAAGGGGTCAGTCCAACAAGAAGATATAACCATTATAAATATATATGCACCCAACACAGGAGCGCCAGCATATGTGAGACAAATAATAACAGAATTAAAGGAGAAATAGACAGCAATGCATTCATCTTAGGAGACTTCAACACACCACTCACTCCAGAGGACAGATCAACCAGACAGAAAATAAGTAAAGACACAGAGGCACTGAACAACACACTAGAACAGATGGACCTAACAGACATCTACAGAACTCTACACCCAAAAGCAACAGGATACACATTCTTCTCAAGAAACATTTTCCTGAATAGACCACATACTAGGCCACAAAAAGAACCTCAGTAAATTCAGAAATATTGAAATCCTACAAACCAACTTCTCAGATCACCAAGGTATAAAACTAGAAATAAATTTTAGAAAGAAATCAAAAAGGCTCACAAATACATGGAGACTTAACAACACTCTCCTAATTAATCAATGGGTTACCGACCAAATCAAAACAGAAATCAAAGAATATATGGAGACTAATGACAACAACAACACAAAGCCACAACTTCTGTGGGACGCAGCAAACGCAGTTCTAAGAGGAAAGTATATTGTAATCCAGGCCTACTTAAAGAAGGAAGAATATTCTCAAATGAATAGCCTAAAGACACAATTACTGAAATTGGAAAAAGAAGAACAAATGAGGCCCAAAGTCACCAGAAGGAGGGACATAATAAAGATTAGAGAAGAAATAAATAAAATTGAGAAGAATAAAACAATAGAAAAAAATCAATGAAACCAAGAGCTGGTTCTTTGAAAAAATAAACAAAATAGATAAACCCCTAGCCAGACTCATTAAGAGAAAAAGAGAATGTACACACATAAACACAATCAGAAATGAGAAAGGAAAAATCACGACGGACCCCACAGAAATACAAAGAATCATAAGAGAATATTATGAGAATCTATATGCTAACAAGCTGGAAAACATAGAAGAAATGGACAACTTCTTAGAAAAATACAACCTTCCAAGACTGACCAAGCAAGAAACAGAAAAACTAAACAGACCAATCAATCACCAGCGACAAAATCGAATTGGTAATCAAAAAATTACCCAAGAACAAAACCCCCAGGCCTGATGGATTCACCTCTGAATTCTACCAGACATATAGAGAAGAAATAACACCGATTCTCCTTAAAGTTTTCCAAAAAATAGAAGAGGAGGGAATACTTCCAAACTCATTCTATGAAGCCAGCATCACTCTAATACCAAAACCTGGCAAAGACCTCACCAAAAAGAAAACTACAGAGCAATATCCCTGATGAACATGGATGCAAAAATACTCAACAAAATATTAGCAAACCGAATTCAAAAATACATCAAGAGGATCATACACCATGATCAAGTGGGATTCATCCCAGGGATGCAAGGATGGTACAACATTCGAAAATCCATCAACATCATTCACCACATCAACAAAAAGAAGAACAAAAACAACATGATCATCTCCATAGATGCTGAAAAAGCATTTGACAAAATTCAGCATCCATTCCTGATTAAAACTCTCAACAAAATGGGTATACACGGCAAGTACCTCAACATCATAAAGGCTATATATGACAAACCCACAGCTAACATCATCATACTTAACGGCGAGATGCTGAAAGCTTTTCATCTAAGATTGGGAACAAGACAGGGATGCCCACTATCTCCACTGTTATTCAACATAGTACTGGAGGTCCAAGCCATAGCAATCAGACAAAACAAAGAAATACAAGGCATCCAGATTGGTAAAGAAGAAGTCAAATTGTCACTATTTGCAGATGACATGATATTGTAGATAAAAAACCCTAAAGACTCCATTCCAAAACTACTAGAACTAATATCTGAATTCAGCAAAGTTGCAGGATACAAAATTAACACACAGAAATCTGTTGCTTTTCCTATACACTAATGATGAACTAACAGAAAGAGAAATCAGAAAAACAATTCCATTCACAATTGCATCAAAAAGAATAAAATACCTAGGAATAAACCTAACGAAGGAAGTGAAAGACCTGTACTCTGAAAACTACAAGACACTCCTAAGAGAAATTAAAGAGGACACTAACAAATGGAAATGCATCCCATGCTCTTGGCTAGGAAGAATCAATATTGTCAAAACGGCTATACTACCTAAAGCAATCTACAGATTCAATGCAATCCCTATCAAACTACCAACAGCTTTCTTCAATGAACTGGAACAAATCATTCTAAAATTCATATGGAACCACAAAAGACCCCGAATAGCCATATCAATCCTGAGAAGGAGGAATAAAACAGGGGGAATTACACTCCCTGACTTCAAGCTCTACTACAAAGCCACAGTAATCAAGACAATTTGGTATTGGCACAAAAACAGACCCACAGACCAGTGGAACAGAATAGAAAATCCAAACATTAACCCAAACATATACAGTCAATTAATATTTGATAAAAGTGCCTTGTATATACAATGGGGAGATGACAGCCTCTTTAGCAGCTGGTGTTGGAAAAAATGGAGAGCTACATGTAAGAGAATGAAACTGGACTACTGTCTAGCCCCAAACACAAAGGTAAACTCAAGGTGGATCAAAGACCTGAATGTAAGTCATGAAACCATAAAACTCTTAGAAAAAAACATAGGCAAAAATCTCTTGGACATAAACATGAGCAACTTCTTCATGAACATATCTCCCCAGGCAAGGGAAACAAAAGCAAAAATGAACAAGTGGGACTATATCAAGCTGAAAAGCTTCTGTACAGCAAAGGACACCATCAGTAGAACAAAAAGACATCCTACAGTATGGGAGAATATATTCATAAAAACGTATCTGATAAAGGGTTGACATCCAAAATATATAAAGAACTCATGCACCTTAACAAACAGAAAGCAAATAATCCAATTAAGAAATGGGCAGAGGACATGAATAGACACTTCTCCAAAGAAGAAATTCAGATGGCCAACAGGCACATGAAAAGGTACCTGCTCCACATCGCTAATCATCAGAGAAATGCAGATTAAAACCACAATGAGGTATCACCTCACACCAGTGAGGATGGCCAACATCAAAACACAAACAACAACAAATGTTGGCCAGGATGTGGAGAAAAGGGAGCCCTCCTACACTGCTGGTGGGAATGCAAATTAGTTCAACCATTGTGGAAAGCAGTATGGAGGTTCCTCAAAAAACTCAAAATAGAAATACCATTTGACCCAGGTATTCCACTCCTAGGAATTTACCCTAAGACTGCAGCAGCCCAGTTTGAAAAAGACAGATGCACCCCTATGTTTATTACAGCACTATTTACAATAGCCAAGAAATGGAAGCAACCTAAGTGTCCATCAGTAGATGAATGGATAAAGAGGTGGTACATATACACAATGGAATATTATTCAGCCGTAAGAAGAAAACAAATCCTACCATTTGCAACAACATGGATGGAGCTAGAGGGTATTATGCTCAGTGAAATAAGCCAAGCCGAAAAGACAAGTATCAAATGATTTCACTCATATGTGGAGTATAAGAACAAGAAAAAATACTGAAGGAACAAAACAGCAGCAGACTCACAGAACCCAAGAACGGACTAATAGTTACCAAAGGGAAAGGGACTGGGGAAAATGGGCGGGAAGGGAGGGATAAGAGGGAAAAAGGGGCATTACGATTAGCAGATGTAATGTTGGGGGGGCACGGTGAGGGCAGTACAACTCAGAGAAGACAAGTAGTGATTCTGTAGCATCTCACTACGCTGATGGACAGTGAGTGTAATGGGGTTGGTGGGGGGGACCTGATGAAGGGGTAGTTTAATAACCGTAATATTGCACATGTAATTGTAGATTAATGATAATAAAATAAATTATATTAAAAAAAATGGAGGGCAGTACAACTCAGAGAAGACAAGTAGTGATTCTATAGCATCTCACTATGCTGATGGACAGTGACTGTAATGGGGTTGGTGGGGGGGACCTGATGAAGGGGTAGTCTGATAACTGTAATATTGCACATGTAATTGTAGATTAATGATAATAAAATAAATTATATTAAAAAAAATCATACCTTTCCAGAACAAGTTAATTGATGGACAAAAGGCTGATTTCCACATGATTGTGTAATATTTCACATTTTCAAAGAATAGAGAAATCAAGACCTTTCTGTCAAAAATAGCTAAATAATTGGTTACTTCAAGTTACTCATTGGGCAACTGAATCAAAGTATCAGAACATAAGCCATGAATTGCTCAGCCGTCTGGTATTATGGCTAAAAAAGTAACTGATTAGAAATTATATCCAATTGCTATGTATAGACACATGTCTGTGGGAACTCATTTAAAAGAATTACTTTAAATAAAGTATTATTACCCAAATAAGGCAGTATTGTATTTAATTAGGTAACTAACAACTGTATCTTTTTTAGAGGCTTAAATTAAAACTTCTAAGGCAATATAAATTGGGAGAATAATAATCAAGACACCAAACTATGTATAAATAGAATGGCTTTCCATTAAGATTTCATTAAATTAACGTTTTTTCCCTTTGGTTTAAATTACATCAGGCCAAAATGAACTCACCCTAGAGCAGGTTTTCTAAGGAATGAATATAATATTTACTAAGGAACACAAACACAGTAAAGGAATTTTTTAAAGATATTTTTTAACCAGATGGAAGGCTTTACTTTAAAAATGTAAAAGGTCATAAAAACCCCCTTTTTGGGGGCAATCATAACTTTTTTAACAGGCTAAAGTGAATATTCTTAATATACAAGTGAGACTTTTAATTCTTTAAAATACAGTGGGGAGTGATTTTTCCTAAACAGTAAGAAGGCAAATCCCTCTGAGATTGTGAATCACAGAATTTGAGACTAGAAATTTACACCAAGATGCCACTAGCTAATCGTCTGCTTTGTGTGTTTTTGTTTTTTTAAGAAAGCATTTTGCCTCCCTCATAGCAATGATACAGATTTCCAAGTATTTAAACTATTGTAAGAACTGTGTGTACCACTCTAGGACAATCTCTATACTTCACTGATTAGGCAGTAAACAACAAGCTATTTCCTTATGCAACTCATTAACAGTGCAAGCTAGCAAAGGATATGGACCAGACTGAAAGGGAAGGCAGGGATGCATGATGGTAAATGTGGATTTGTATGTGTAATTCCAGACCTATGGAAAGTAATGAAATTCCAATGAAGAACCAAGTAGAGGGAAGCCCTGTGATTTATGAGACATTCCCCACCGCCCCATCTATCTAATGGGGCATCCTGTACTCTAATCCTTATTGCCCTTATTCAATTAATAGCTCTTATCACGGCCTGGCATGACAAGTTTAGTGTTGAGTCATTTATTTTCCTTCTCTCCCAGTAGAATGTAAATTGCCTCACAGCAGGGCTCTGGTTTGCTTCCAGCTGCATCCATCCCCAGCTCCTAGAACAGGGCCTGGAACGTGGAAGTTGATCAATAAATATTTGGTGAAAAAAAAAATCAATAAATCCTTTGAAGAACTGAAGACCCTGTACCTAGATAACTGGGCCTACTAATTATCCCTATTTTGAAAAATTGTATTTTTCCAGAGCTCCTTCCTATTTACTAATAAAAAACAAATTATTAATAGTACATTCTTAAAAAATAATGTTCCCTTTCACTTGTACAGTAAATTTGAAACTTAACAGTGAATTAGAAATCTCTAAGGTTTCATTTGTACAGACAATACTTCTAAGAATATGAGTATAAATGGACTATGTTAAATTTAAAAAGCCAATTTAGTATATAAAGAGTAGAAAAAAATTTTAAACTGGTACGTCAGTTTTAAATTATTTTCGAATACATACCTTTAAATCACCACAAAAAACAGTCATCGTACAGACACAAATTCAACTGAAGGATTGACTATTCTAAAAAAAGAAGGAAAACTTCACTGTAAAGTCACTGTCATGTGAAAGAACATTTTTAGGACCCAAAATGAAGACTATAATGCATAATAAAGCTAGTTTTCCCAACAAATATGTTTTGTTAACCTAAAGGGCCAAAATTCTAAAAATATAGAATGACCCCATGATTATACCCTACATCAATTTGCATACAAGTGGTTGCACTTTGTATTTAAGTAGGAGGCAACCTACAGGAACTGTGGTCATATCATGTGGTCTCTTAAAACAGGTCGGTACATTTTACCGTGACTGGCCTACTGATGTGGACGAGGATTTGGCACTTCATACTTTGCAGCTCTGTCTTATCATATACTGAAGATTCTTCAGGACAAGGATCATGTCTCATTCATACTTATTTCCTGAAGCCCTTTGGGGGGTGCCTGGCACACAGTTGCTGCTCCATAAAATCATAGTTGAATGAATGAATGACCCTTGGAATGTGGAGGAGAGAGAGAGAGAGTAAAGGACAACCGAGGTCTCCAGTCTGGGTACATAGTGATGGCACTGATAGCAGTGGGAATTCAGGACGAGGAGCACGCTGGGGACAAGCTGATGAGTTTGATTTTGGATGTGCTGAGTTTGAAGTACTGTTATGTATCGAGGTGGAGATGTCCAGTAAGTAGTTGGCCACAGCTCAGGAGAAGTACCAGGGCTTCCTCTCTCATGTTCACTGGTGGGGTTCCTCCCAACACATGAAGAGGTAGGCTGGCAAAGGAGCAGTAACAGCAGGGCTGTGGTGCGGGTGATGGTGATGACAGTGGAAATAATCGCTGACACTTACTGAACCACTGTCGTGTGCCAGGCTCTGTGCTAAGGGCTCATCTATCGCAGAAACTCAGTCAGGTAGATACCAGTATTATGTAGGCAGTTTAAATAATTTGCCTGCAGTTGGCTTCAAGTCCATACCCTTAATCATTTTACTAAAATCCAAACCAACCCAAGACGACTTGAGAAGAAGAAGGAAAGTGCACTGCCACCCTTTAAATATATATCTTCTTTATATGTCCATCTATACTCAGGTCTGGAAGTGGATCCGCAGTGACCCTGGACTTGATGATATCCATTCACTAACTTATTTAATTTATTCACTCAGTAACAAATATTTATTCAGTTCCAGATACCATGTTAACTGCTGACATCTGTATGAAAGAGTTAGTTCTGAAATTTATATTAAAACTATTAGGTACTAAAATAATGTTATCACCAGCAATAAAAAAATCATAATAGCAGGAGTTTGTAAAATATAGCAAAAGAGGCAACAGAGTATGTGGACACATGACTGCAAAAGGAGCCTGGTGTCCAGAACCCACACTCAGCTCAACTACCAATCTGGCCACGAAACCTCATTTAGCCTGGCTGGGTCTCAATGTCCTTATATAAAAATTAAGGGGTAAGATTACGGTCTGTTCTGCCATATCATTTGTTTTGAAATTACAAATTCTTTCCAACCCATTTGCTCTATTAGGGGACACTCTGAGCATAAAATGAATTTTGCTTTTTTACTTATGCACAGTTTTCTGGGACAAACACTAAGCAGGAAACTCCATCCAGCTGAATTGAGCCATGCTGGAATATACAAAATGCACACACACAGCTTTGACATCTCTGAGCTACCTCAGTTCCCCACATGTTGTGAGCCACACCCATCCACATCTGGTGTTAGAACTTTCCATCTTATATCAGATAACCTCCCCTTCCACCCCCCCATAAAAATTCACAAGCAACCACAAAAGACCCCCAAAATCCAAAGCAATCCTGAGAAGAAAGAATAAAGCTGGGGGGATTTTGCTCCACAACTTCAAGCTCAACTACAAAGCCACAGTAATCAAAACAATTTGGTACTGGCACAAGAACAGACCCATAGATCAATGGAACAGAATAGAGAGTCCAGATACAAACCCACACATATATGGCCAATTAATATATGATAAAGGAGCCATGGATATACAATGGGGAAATGACAGCCTCTTCAACAACTGGTGTTGGCAAAACTGGACAGCTACATGTAAGAAAATGAAACTGGATTACTGTCTAACTCCATATACAACACTAAACGTGAAATGGATCAAAGACCTGAATGTAAGTCATGAAACCATAAAACTCTTAGAAAAAACATAGGCAAAACTCTCTTGAATATAAACATGAGCAACTTTATCATGAACATGAATAGTGGAATGATATCAAACGAAATGCAAAAATGAACAAGTGGGATGATATCAAACTAAAAGCTTCTGTACAGCAAAGGACACCATCAGTAGAACAAAAAGGCATCCTACAGTATGGGAGAATATATTCACAAATGACATATTCGATAAGGGGTTGACATCCAAACTATATAAAGATCTCATGTGCCTCAACAACCAAAAAGCAAATAAACCAATTAAAAAATGGGCAGAGGATCTGAACAGACACTTCTCCAAAGAAGAAATTCAGATGGCCAACAGGCACATGAAAAGATGCTCCACATCACTAATCATCAGAGAAATGCAAATTAAAACCACAATGAGATATCACCTCACACCAGTGAGGATGGCCAACATCCAAAAGACAAACAACAACAGATGCTAGAGAGGATGTGGAGAAAGGGGAACCGTCCTACACTGCTGGTGGGAATGTAAATTAGTTCAACCATTGTGGAAAGCAGTATGGAGGGTCCTCAAAAAACTCAAAATAGAAATACTATTTGACCCAGGAATTCCACTCCTAGGAATTTACCCTAAGAAAACAGGATCACAGATTCAAAAAGACATATGCACCCCTATGTTTATCTCAGCATTATTTACAGTAGCCAAGATATGGAACCAACCTAAGTGTCCATCGGTAGATGAATGGATAAAGAAGATGTGGTACATATACACAATGGAATATTATTCAGCCATAAGAAAGAAATAAATCCTACCATTTGCAACAACATGGGTGGAGCTAGAGGGTATTATGCTCAGTGAAATAAGCCAGGCGGAGAAAGACAAGTATCAAATGATTTCACTCATCTGTGGAGTATAAGAACAAAGCAAAAACTGAAGGAATAAAATAGCCGCAGACTCACAGAACCCAAGAATGGACTAACAGTTACCAAAGAGAAAGGGACTGGAGAGGGTGGGTGGGAAGGGAGGGATAAGGGGATTAAGGGGCATTATCATTAGCACACATAATATGGGGGGGGCATGGGGAGGGCAGTATAGCCCAGAGAAGGCAAGTAGTGACTCTATAGCATCTTTATGCTGATGGACAGTGACTGTAATGGGGTACGTGGTGGGAACTTCATAATAGGGGGAATGCAGTAACCACAATGTTGCTTATGTGTAACCTGAGCATAAGACTGAATATCAATGAGACCTTAATAAAAAAAAAAGAAACTCACAAGCTACAACCCTTCCACGCCTACCTCCTCAAGCAAACTTTTCAAGGTGAAATGCCATGTTTACTGTACTATTTCTATATTTTTTAACCACTTAACTTAGGTAAAACTGTGCTAACAGTTTTATTAGGATCTTATGTCTTTTTTAATTTATGTCACTGGTGAAGTTTTTGAGTCACGGGCCCCTTACCCCACTTTTCCCATGAGCCTGTGGAGGATGAATTCATGAGCGTCACATGATGTCACATAATTCTGCCTAGTGTGATGGTTTTTAGGAAGGTGATGTGTTGCATGACAGAACTGACTGCCCTCAGACCATTTTCAAATTTCACATCCAGTTCTGCATAACTTCACTGTGTCATTCCTAGATTGAATGTTTACCTTTGGTAGTCCTTTAAACAAAACTTAAGAAGCTGAATCCTATCAATAGGAGGCTAAAATAAGAAGTAGCATTTACTTAAGTCTGAGCTTACTGGTTTTTTCCTACAAGGGAAAAAGAAGGATCCAGTCATATCAAGAAAATGACCATGTACTCATTACCCATTTTGCTCCTGTCTTGGGGGAGCACCTACTTCCTTGACTTGGAAATTCAGCCCTTTAGAAAGACTGTCCCTTGGTTTCCTAGACCAACCAAGGATCTTGGGGCTTCATATAAGGCAGGACTGGCATGGGCCCAAGAAACCTAATATAGTCTGAAGGCTGTTGGAGTGCAGTTGCCAGCTCTTCTCTGAGACTCTTGTAGTAACTGAACAATTGCTTTCTTAGAAGATTTTGGTATCCCCAGGAGGCTCTAAAGTCAAGTTGTCGTTCAGCCCAGAAGCCTACTAGCTCTAGGAAACACCACGCACAGAAGACAACAAAAGGCTTTGCAGGGCTAGTCTGATCATTACATCCTGAATCCAAGTCAGCCCTGTTTATTAAAAGGCTGGAGAAGAGATTTGCTTGTGGCAGGTGTTAATCTTCTAAATATGATTAAGAGAGAAAGAGAATAAAGAAGGAGAGGAGGATGAATTAAGTACCCTGTGAAGTCTACCACAAAAATCAAACTCCCACCCCAGGAGTGAGTCATCGCACAAATATATGAGGCCATTGTTATTATTACTAATATAACAGAACTGAATTATTACCCATAAATTATTAAGCTATTATCATTGGCTGAGAAAAAGGGATAGGAATTATTAGAATATATGCTTTCTACTGCTAACAAAATACCAGGAAAGAAAGAAAACGCCAACGATCAAAAAGTGGTTCAAAGCATCATTTGAAAATGTAAGATATAAAAGAAGATACACAATGCTTAAAACTGCAGGCATTTTCAAAAATATAAACCCTTAATGGCTGATAATGATCCAAAAAGATAAATGCAGTACCCAGTATTTTCATGACAAATCTTTGTAATTGGGACTAACGTTTTACTTCCACAATCAACTAGGTCCTAGATCTGGCTTTGTGTTTTTGTTTTTATCACTCATGTTTCTGCATTGTCTGAGCAGCCCCATCTGGCCCATCCTCCCTCTGCAAGGCTTCTCTTGACCACTCTTCCTCAACATGCCTTTGTCACTATCCCGATCAGCTCAGATGCCGCCACCTCCTGCCAAGGGTGATGCAATGGATTGTCAAACTCAAATACCCATCTCAGATATCTTCTCTCCTAATCACTTCTCTATGCATTCTGCCGTCAAAGTTGTCTTCCCGAAGCTCATTTGAAGCTTGCTCTCTTCTGCAATCACACAGCGGCAACCCTTCCCTTACAGATGTCTTCACCTAGTTTTTAATACATCATCCCCATTGATTTGTCCTAAACTATTTTTTCCTGCTTCATCTCTCATCCTGCCATCTACACATGCCCCAGTCGAACCTAACACTTGCCATTCCCAGAAATGCCCTACCTGGTCCTTCCTCCAGGCCTGTACTCATACCACTTGCTCAGCTTGCAGTATCAATTCCCTCTGCCTTGCCTACTGTCCCTGAGCTTGACTATCAGCTTTTGGGTGTTTGTTTAACACATATTCCTGTTGTTGTAATTTGCTTCACTTATACTTCCCTGGCTGAATCGGAGTTTCTTAACATTTGAGCACCCAGCACACTCTGCTGCACGTGATGAACACCTATTCACGTTCACTAAAACATAATTGGGCCAAATTTCTCATGAGAGAAAAGATAAGAAGTTAAAATTCTTTGAGATACAGATATAGAGGGATAGATGGCTGGCACATATTTGAAGTCTCTTTTTATATGGTGGCTTTTTCTGAATATCCAGAGGTAGACAAAGCATTCAGAATTTACCTACTTGAAACACAATCCTTTTGGATATCCAAAATCTGCACATTGTGTTACACTGAGTAACCTTCTACACATAAGTTGAAGAAACCCATTTGTTTTCAAAACGCACAAAGTGTTGAAATACAATGACAATTATTTTGATGGGTCAGCCTGAAGAATTTCCTGGAACTCTGTACTCTTATTTCTGATAACACACAACAGAAATTTGGACTGAAACCTAGACTTCATCTCTTACAGCAAATGTCTGCAAAAGACTCGATGGAGTTTCTGGCAGTCAGATAGTCCTAAAAACCCTTCACCTTTCCCCTTTAGTCTTCCCTGTGTCTGTGTTGTCTCTGGAGAGAATTTAACTCAGAATCCGTGACTGATGTGTGTAGTATGTCGGCCAGACTACTACAGTATGTCAGTGAGCTATGGAACAAGGAACCTCCAGCTAGCCATCTACTTCTGGTCAGGTGACTCGACTGCATGGAAGAGGCGTACTTAGTGATTAAAATTCTGTTCATATAGACCCTGCTTTGCCAGGGGACTAGCTAGAGAAAGGGGTCTTTCAGGCCTTACTTCCAGCCTTTCTGGAGTTACCTGAACCAAAAGGCACAACCAGAGGTAGATACCGTGAGGAGGAGGGCTGTTTTCCTTTGAGCAGCTATGGAAGGGTTTTGTACTGTTCTCTGGTGACCTTACCCCTATGTATGGTGACATAACCCTGGTGTATGTGTTAACCTTCCCTCCAAAACCAGACTGAAAGTTTCTTGAGGCCAAGGTCATGTTTCATATTTCCTGTGTATCCCACATATGGCTGATAGAGTCGCCAATGTTGAAATATCTAGCACATGCTCCATAAGTAGCATCAATTTTGCCATTAAAGGGTAATAGCATAATACTTGTGTTTTTCAGAGATTTTTAGCATATAACTAGAAATAACCACACATGCGCATGACCCAGGATCTTTTAAGGCAAGAAGCAATTCTCTGAAAATAAAACTGGAGGTAGGATGAGGAGGATGAGTGCAGAAAGGGAGGCAGTAGTCACTGTGGAGAAAGGATACCAGGCTGTCTTGGCCCAACCAGGATCTCTCTTACTAGGGTTCTATATTTTCAGAGAACAGCTCCATTAAATATTGATAACAGGACTGTGAAAGGCCTAGAATTAAATTCCAATATTGTTTTAATTTTATGGGCTATGCAACATATAGACCAAGGAAGACCATCTGGGCCCCTGGGCCACAGCACACATGTTCACAGCTGGAAGAGATCACAGATGACCCAAGTTAAATTAGCTTCAGGGTGGCCACCTGCACAGCATTTTCATTTCTCTAAAATTCTTTCCCCTGCCCATTTTGACCTGTCCCATGACTCTCCACTTACACTGGAGTTTTTTTCCAAGTCTATTTCCGTAGTCTTTTTTGTCTCACACTCCCAAGTTGGTTTTCATTGTTGGTGTGGTATGTGCACACACACAGAGAAAGGAACTTGCAATCATTTTCTCAGTTGATAGCTGGTTGACTTATAGCACACACACAGAGAAAGGAACTTGCAATCATTTTCTCAGTTGATAGCTGGTTGACTTATCTCTCTTTGGTTCCTTGTATTCCTAAGTACAATTAGAAAGGACAGGAAATGACTCCAGGACTAAAAGCTTTATTGTGATTTACATAAGTGGCTTGAGTCAACACACATGGTGATACTGCATGTGACAGTATTTGAATTAAAAGAAAAGTCGTCGTAGAAATACTAGTAATGACAAGAGCTTGCAATTACTGACCCCTTACCAGGTGCCGGACACTTCTCTAAGCTCTCTTGCATCTATTAATTCATTTAATGGACTGTCTGAGCTACAAATTGTGTAAAAGAAAATTCCCAATATTTCTCTGGCAACTAATAAAATAGATTAAGGAAGTAAAATTTAAAGCTTTGCCCTGTTATCCCATAGCACACATATTTCTGAAGAAATATGCTTTTTGGAAATTTATAGTCTACATCCATATGTTACATGTATATAGTCTATTATAGTTCAGTTTTGCACTCTTGGATTATTTTGAGTTTAACTTTTTTTAAAATAATTTACTTTAGTATCATTAATCTACAATTACATGGGCAATATTATGGTGATTAAACTACCCCTTTCATCAGGTCCCCCCCACCAACCCCATTACAGTCACTGTCCATCAGCGTAGTGAGATGCTATAGAGTCACTACTTGTCTTCTCTGGGTTGTACAGCCCTCCCCATCCCCCCCAACATTACATCTGCCAATCGTAATGCCCCTTTTTCCCCCTGGTCCCTCCCTTCCCAGCCATCTTCCCCCGTCCCTTTCTCTTTGCTAACTATTAGTCCATTCTTGGGTTCTGTGAGTCTGCTGCTGTTTTGTTCCTTCAGTTATTTTTCTTTGTTCTTATACTCCACAGATGAGTGAAATCATTTGATACTTGTCTTTTTCAGCTTGGCTTATTTCACTGAGCATAATACTCTCTAGCTCCATCCATGTTGTTGCAAATGGTAGGATTTGTTTTCTTCTTATGGCTATATAATATTCCATTGCGTATATGTACCACCTCTTCTTTATCCATTCATCTACTGATGGACACTTAGGTTGCTTCCATTTCTGGCTATTGTAAATAGTGCTGCGATAAACATAGGGGTGCATATGTCTTTTTCAAACTGCGCTGCTGCATTCTTAGAGTAAATTCCTAGGAGTGGGATTCCTGAGTCAAATGGTATTTCTATTTTGAGTTTTTTGAGGAACCTCCATACTGCTTTCCACAGTGGTTGAACTAACTTGCATTCCCACCAGCAGTGTAGGAGGGTTCCCTTTTCTCCACATCCTCGCCAACATTTGTTGTTGTTTGTGTTTTGGATGTTGGCCATCCTCACTGGTGTGAGGTGATATCTCATTGTGGTTTTAATCTGCATTTCTCTAATGATTAGCGATGTGGAGCATCTTTTCATGTGCCTGTTGGCCATCTGAGTTTCTTCTTTGGAGAAGTGTCTGTTCAGATCCTCTGCCCATTTCTTAATTGGATTATTTACTTTCTGTTTGTTGAGATGCATGAGTTCTTTATATATTTTGGATGTCAACCCCTTATTGGATACATCATTTATGAATATATTCTCCCATACTGTAGGATGTCTTTTTGTTCTACTGATGGTGTCCTTTGCTGTACAGAAGCTTTTCAGCTTGATATAGTCCCACTTGTTCATTTTTGCTTTTGTTTCCCTTGCTCGGGGAGATATGTTCATAAAGAAGTTGCTGATGTTTATGTCCAAGAAATTTTTGCCTATGTTTTTTTCTAAGAGTTTTAAGGTTTCATGACTTACATTCAGGTCTTTGATTCATTTTTAGTTTAATTTTGTGTATGGGGTTAGACAGTAATCCAGTTTCATTCTCTTACATGTAGCTGTCCAGTTTTGCACCAGCAGTTGAAGAAGCTGTCATTTCCCCATTATATATCCATGGCTCCTTTATCATGTATTAATTGACCATATATGTTTGGGTTTATATCTAGGCTCTCTATTCTGTTTCACTGGTCTATGGGTCTGTTCTTGTGCCGTACCAAATTGTCTGCTTTATTCTTCCTTCTCAGGATAGCTTTGGCTATTCGGGGTCTTTTGTCATTCCATATGAATTTCAGAACAATTTGCCCTAGTTCATTGAAGAATGCTGTTGGTATTTTGATAGGAATGCATTGAATCTGTAGATTGCTTTAGGCAGGTTGGCTATTTTGACAATATTAATTCTTCCTAGCCAAGAGCATGGGATGAATTTCCATTTTTTAATGTCCTAATTTCTCTTAAGAGTATCTTGTAGTTTTCAGGGTATAGGTCTTTCACTTCCTTTGTTAGGTTTATTCCTAGGTATTTTATTCTTTTTGATGCAATTGTGAATGGAATTGTTTTTCTGATTTCTCTTTCTGTTAGTTCATCGTTAGTGTATAGGAAAGCAACAGATTTCTCTGTGTTAATTTTGTATCCTGCAACTTTGCTGAATTCAGATATTAGTTCTAGTAGTTTCGGAGTGGAGTCTTTAGGATTTTTTATGTACTGTATAATGTCATCTGCAAATAATGACAATTTGACTTCTTCTTTACCAATCTGGATGCCTTGTATTTCTTTGTTTTGTCTGAATGCCGTGGCTAGGACCTCCAGTACTATGTTGAATAACAGAGGAGAGAGTGGGCATCCCTGTCTTGTTCCCAATCTTAGATGAAAAGCTTTCAGCTTCTCGCTGTTACATATGATGTTAGCTGTGGGTTGTCATATATGGCCTTTATGATGTTGAGGTACTTGCCGTCTATACCCATTTTGTTGAGAGTTTTAATCATGAATGGATGCTGAATTTTGTCAAATGCTTTTTCAGCATCTATGGAGATGATCATGTGGTTTTTGTTCTTCTTTTTGTTGATGTGGTGGATGATGTTGATGGATTTTCGAATGTTGTACCATCCTTGGATCCCTGGGATGAATTCCACTTGATCATGGTGTATGATCTTCTTGATGTATTTTTTAATTCAGTTTGCTAATATTTTGTTGAGTATTTTTGCATCTACATTCATCAGGGATATTGGTCTGTAATTTTCTTTTTTGGTGAGGTCTTTGCCCGGTTTTGGTATTAGAGTGATGCTGGCTTCATAGAATGAGTTTGGAAGTATTCTCTCCTCTTCTATTTTCTGAAAAACTTTTATTTTCTCTGGTGGCATCTTTTTAGCCTTAGGAGTGCTTCCCTCTACAGCAGTCCGTTTAAGATATCCTGTAGAGGTGGTTTATGAGAGGCAAACTCTCTCAACTTTCGTTTGTCTGGAGATTGTTTAATCCCTCCGTCATATTTAAATCATAATTGTGCTGGATACAATATTCTTGGTTCGAGGCCCTTCTGTTTCATTACGTTAAATATATCATGCCATTCTCTTCTGGCCTGTAAGGTTTCTGTTGAGAAGTCTGATGATAGTCTGATGGGTTTTCCTTTGTAGGTGATCTTTTTTCTCTCTCTGGCTGCCTTTAATACTCTGTCTTTATCTTTGATCTTTGCCATCTTAATTATTATGTGTCTTGGTGTTGTCTTCCTTGCGTCCCTTGTGTTGGGAGATCTGTGGGTTTCCATGGACTGCGAGACTATTTCCTTCCTCAGCATGGGAAAGTTTTCAGCAATTATTTCTTCAAAGACACTTTCTATCCCTTTTTCTCTCTCTTCTTCCTCTGGTACTCCTATAATGCGAATATTATTCCGTTTGGATTGGTCACACAGTTCTCTTAATATTCTTTCATTCCTAGAGATGCTTTTATCTCTCTCTGCCTCAGCTTCTTTGTATTCCTGTTCTCTGATTTCTATTCCATTAACAGTCTCTTGCATCTCGTCCCATCTGCTGCTAAGCCTGTTGATCGCTTGTCTGATTTCTGCATTGTCTTTCCTCACGTCCCTCACTTCCTCCCTCAGCTCTTGCACATTTCTCTGTAGATCCATCAGCATGGTTATGACTTTTATTCTGAACTCTTTTTCAGGAAGATTGTGCATTTCCATCCCTTCAGGCTCCCTCTCTCGGTTGTCTGGTTGATCTTAGTCTGGACCATATTCCTCTGTCTTTTCATGGCTATAGAAGTGGTCACTGGTAGTTGCCACGTATGTTAGCTGAGCTCTTTAAGACTTTAAAAGAAAAAAAAAGAAGGAAAGAAAAAAGAAAGAGAAGAAAAAACAAAAAACAAAAGAAAACAACCAAAAAAACCTGGGAGTAGATTCTGTGGGGATGCTGTAGGTGGCGCTGTTGCTCCACTATTCTGAAGCCGTGGCCGCGCTGCTCCGCAGGGCCCTTTATAGCTCTGGCCGGGGTGGGAACGAATGGGAGGCCGTTGATCTCTGTGGGAACTCTAAGTGCGGCCACCCTTTTCCAGTCGCCAGCTAAGGGGTCCGCAACTCCCCAGGACTCCCAGCCTGCTGGGCTGAGTGTGCCGGGGCGATCCGGCTCCTCTGCTGGGCTCCTGTCTCTTTAAGACCGCTGAAAAAAGCACGCGCTTTTCTTTTGTCCTGAGAGCCAGCTGCAAGGACCCGGGTGCGTTCCCAGCTCAAAACCTGCACCTTCTGTCTCTCCAATCTCCGCTGCACTGCGCGATGTGTGTCAGCACTTCCGGCGGAGATCACCGGGGCTGGCTACTTCGCGGGGTGTACTTCCACTCCCTCCCGGCTCTGTATCCTCTCCTCCCACTGGTGCACTGGGGTGGGTGAGTGCTTGCGTCTCACCGGGTCGTGGCCCCATATCTTACCCACCTCTCGGGGTGCCGTGTCCTCTCGGGTGTAGCTGCACGCTGTGCGCTTTCCTGTGTATTCTGGTCTCTCTTTTAGGAATAGTTGTATTTGCTGTGTTTTCATAGATATATACAGTTTTGGGAGGAGATTTCACACCGCCATCTTCCTGGAAGTCCTCTGAGTTTAACTTTTTAAAAAAATTCTAAAAGGGTAAGATGACATATGTGCTAGACGGTAATGTAAAAGCCATATTCTTAAATAAATGTAAAAGATGAATTAATTTGGCCACAGAGATCTATTGGATATAAGAAAGTAGACATGAGTGATTTCAGATGTTGTAAAGTCAGAGTGCCAGCATAAACCTCATGCTGTTACAACCTGGGTTGATAGATGAATTAATAACTTACTTTTCCTAACTCTTTTCTTCTAAGCTGATACCTTAGCCTCAAATACAAAGTGGCACTATCATGGAGCTAAAATTCATTCCAAAATTTAATATTCTCTATATTTCTGCCAACTGTTTATTATTTTTAGGCATATTAAAATATTAAATGAATATTTGTCATTTTACTTTCAATAGTTTAAAGCTTTATATGTAAAGTTTAGCTGCAATTCATGAAAAATGAAGAGATACAAGGTAAGATCAGAAGTCTCATTTTAGTAAGTCCCCGTTACCCCAGATCTACAAAATTTCACTGAATCTCTTTGAACAGCCATAGAAGAAAGAAGAGCAGACCTGAAATTTGGGGAAGTTAAAGGAGCAACTGGAGGGAAGAAATAATAAATGAAGGAAGCAGGAATAGTAACTTTAGATAGAGTTGGCTGCCTTTATGCCTCATCCATCTGGGAAACTTATTCAAGACCCAACCTAAACATCTCTATCATCCTGTGATGCACCCTCATCCTAAGAAATCAACTGCACCCCAGCATTCTTTGTACCTACTTCCATAAAGGCACATTCCTTGCTGTTCTATAATTATTTGTTTCGATGTCTGCCTTTTCCTCAAAACCATGAGCAACCAAAATGGTACATCACCTTCAGTGCTTAATAAATATTTGCTGGATGGATGGATGGATAAATGAATGAGTGGATGGATGAATGAATGAATGAATGAGCAAATGAATGGAAAGAGGTATCTAGGCCAGCAAGGGAGAGAAAACCCTGAACACGGAGAGGAGAGAATCGTATCTGAAATAAAACCACAACAATTCAAAATTTCCAAAACCTCTTGGTGTCCAGAGCGTTTTTCTTCATTTGTCCAATTTTTTTTTCTTTCTTTAACAACCTTTGTTGAGATATAATTCACATACCACTTATTTGGAGAACAGCACATGCAATAATAATCATTAGGAAACAGTACTAAATACCTTACATTCAAATAGAGTTTTATAGAAAAGCATTTCCTATACATTAATGCACTGGATTCTTCCAACGTTGCTTTTAGTTACATACCATAGATGTAATCATCTCTGGAGAAAGGTTTGGAAAGAGTTTTTCGTTAAAGTACTCAAAATTACAGGTGATTCTGGGAAAGGCTGGGTTAGATCAAGTCAAACAGGCTCCTGCCAGCAGGCTGCCCTTGAAGGTGCTAAACACACTGTGTATGTCTCACAGAGGGCTCTGCTATGGAAGTCCTCTGAGTTTAACTTTTTAAAAAAATTCTAAAAGGGTAAGATGACATATGTGCTAGACGGTAATGTAAAAGCCATATTCTTAAATAAATGTAAAAGATGAATTAATTTGGCCACAGAGATCTATTGGATATAAGAAAGTAGACATGAGTGATTTCAGATGTTGTAAAGTCAGAGTGCCAGCATAAACCTCATGCTGTTACAACCTGGGTTGATAGATGAATTAATAACTTACTTTTCCTAACTCTTTTCTTCTAAGCTGATACCTTAGCCTCAAATACAAAGTGGCACTATCATGGAGCTAAAATTCATTCCAAAATTTAATATTCTCTATATTTCTGCCAACTGTTTATTATTTTTAGGCATATTAAAATATTAAATGAATATTTGTCATTTTACTTTCAATAGTTTAAAGCTTTATATGTAAAGTTTAGCTGCAATTCATGAAAAATGAAGAGATACAAGGTAAGATCAGAAGTCTCATTTTAGTAAGTCCCCGTTACCCCAGATCTACAAAATTTCACTGAATCTCTTTGAACAGCCATAGAAGAAAGAAGAGCAGACCTGAAATTTGGGGAAGTTAAAGGAGCAACTGGAGGGAAGAAATAATAAATGAAGGAAGCAGGAATAGTAACTTTAGATAGAGTTGGCTGCCTTTATGCCTCATCCATCTGGGAAACTTATTCAAGACCCAACCTAAACATCTCTATCATCCTGTGATGCACCCTCATCCTAAGAAATCAACTGCACCCCAGCATTCTTTGTACCTACTTCCATAAAGGCACATTCCTTGCTGTTCTATAATTATTTGTTTCGATGTCTGCCTTTTCCTCAAAACCATGAGCAACCAAAATGGTACATCACCTTCAGTGCTTAATAAATATTTGCTGGATGGATGGATGGATAAATGAATGAGCGGATGGATGAATGAATGAATGAATGAGCAAATGAATGGAAAGAGGTTTCTAGGCCAGCAAGGGAGAGAAAACCCTGAACACGGAGAGGAGAGAATCGTATCTGAAATAAAACCACAACAATTCAAAATTTCTAAAACCTCTTGGTGTCCAGAGCGTTTTTCTTCATTTGTCCAATTTTTTTTTCTCTCTTTAACAACCTTTGTTGAGATATAATTCACATACCACTTATTTGGAGAACAGCACATGCAATAATAATCATTAGGAAACAGTACTAAATACCTTACATTCAAATAGAGTTTTATAGAAAAGCATTTCCTATACATTAATGCACTGGATTCTTCCAACGTTGCTTTTAGTTACATACCATAGATGTAATCATCTCTGGAGAAAGGTTTGGAAAGAGTTTTTCGTTAAAGTACTCAAAATTACAGGTGATTCTGGGAAAGGCTGGGTTAGATCAAGTCAAACAGGCTCCTGCCAGCAGGCTGCCCTTGAAGGTGCTAAACACACTGTGTATGTCCACAGAGGGCTCTGCTATGCAGCTCTCCCTACATGATCAAGGGGCATTTCTTTGAAGGATCACCTTTGGAGACTCTTTTGAAGGAACACGCTTTGGGAGACACTGGACTTATTCATTCATCATTCAGTTGGAAGCATTTGTCATACTATACAATGGTAAGTACATGATGGTGAGCAGAGCAGACGCAGTCTTGTTCTCTGCAGCATGCCGGCTGCAGTCCAGGGCATTCCTGAGGATGAACACAGGAGAACCATCCACACGTCTGCATCAACCAAAGTGGTGTCTGTTCTACCTCATGCTCACATTTTCCTTTTGACAGTGAATGTGTCCCCATAAAAATTCACTTGGAGACAAGTAAGAATATTTTTCTTTATAGAGCTGTATCTGTACCCAGCTTAACAGGAAATTAATGTCTCTTGATTTCATGAAATTGGCCTAATGTTTAAAAAAATCATTATCAAATCCAGCAAAGCAATTTCCTTCAGTCAATAGGTTTGAAAACTAGGGATGTCAAGTTTAGCTGCAGTTCCTTACCCAGATTTGTAAGAAAAAGAAAATATATCAGGGTGTTGGAAGGATAATTAGTCAACAAACAGTTAAGTGCACATCTACTCTGTGTCAGGTACTGGGGATGAGGGTGAATGACACAAAATCTCTCCCTCAAGTTGTACACAGTTTATAGAATAGACAAGCCTAACAAATACCATTTTGACACAGTGACTGCCAAAATAAAAGAATGAAAAGAGTGGTATCAGAGCATGAAAGAGGGGATACCCAAATCTGCTGGAAATTGGGGAGAAGGGTAAAGTATCAAAAAAATGAAATGCTTAAAATGAGCCTTGAACTATGAGCAACAGTTAGATGTCTAAAGTCTCTCCCAGCATTATCATTCTGATTTCTCTTACCACATCCAGAACCCAATAAAAAAACAGCATTGCTCCTCATGGTCATCATCAAGGAACGAGAGGGATTATTCTGTAAGGATTCTGAGCCGGTATGCCAGGGGTGTACTCCTCAGTGATGTCTGACACGCAAATCAGAAAGATTCAGAGAGGGAAGAGGTTACAAAGTGTGAGATGTAGGCTGGCATTTTCTCTTCTCTGTATTCGTCCTGTGGCTCTCTTACTTTCCATCTCCACAATATTATAGCCCTTCAGAGACAGGTTATAAATTCAAGTCTTTGATCATGATGTCTATGCAGAGGGCATTTGAATCATCATCTTCAGCTGCGACTTCCTGAGTTCTTTACGGATGGGTCCAATTCTTTGTGGATACTTCTAGTTGGAAATCTCATCACCACCTCACTCTGTTTACCTCAAACAAGTAATAGCAATCCATCACTCACGACTATTCCCGATTCCAATCTTCCCTTTTTCAATCCATTTTATACACTGCCACCGTGCTAATGCTCCTAAACCAAGGTTGCAGTATGCCTTCCATTAGTGACAGCATCCAGACTTTCTAAGCTGATCTCCAACAACTACCTACTACCTTGTCCCAACCAGGACAGGGTCCTGGCTGAGTGGACAGGAGGAAAGGCAGAAGCCTACCTCTGGGTCTTGACCGCCAAGGGCTCATGCAAGTAACTTAGGCCGGGAGGAGTGAATGCAGGACTCGTGTTCACGCTGAGCCCTCAGTCCCCTCAATAAGGAAGGCCCACTTACTCAGTTTCGCTCTTTGCATATACCACTTCTCCAGTGTGAGTCCCAGATTCACCTTGATTATGGAACTTTCTCTCAGCACTCCAGCCCTGAGTGACCTCCGCTTCCTCCAAACTCCTAGGATCTTTACTGCCCACTCCTCTTCATAATCCTAGTCATCTGTCTGAAAGCGAGAAGCCACTGCATGAGTTCATTTGCTCTAGTCAGCTGCTAGCAGGACAGTCATCTCTGCCTTTCTTTTTTTTTATGCAATTTTTAAAATTAAGGTATTGTTGATATGCACTCTTATGAAGGTTTCACATGAAAAACAATGTAGTTACTACATTCACCCATATTATCGAGTCCCCCCATAACCCCATTGCAGTCACTGTCCATCAGTGTAGTAAGATGCCACGGAGTCACTACTTGTCTTCTCCGTGCTACACTGACTTCCCCATGACCCCCCACACCATGTGTACTAATCATAATACCCCTCAATCCTCTTCTCCCTCCCTCCCCACCCGCCCTCTCCCACCCCTCACCTTTGGTAACCGCTAGTCCCTTCTTGGAGTTTATGAGTGTGCTGCTGTTTTGTTCCTTCAGTTATGCTTCGTTGTCATACTCCACAAATGAGGGAAGTCATTTGCTACTTGTCTTTCTCTGCCTGGCTTATTTCGACAGTCATCTCTTTCTACTGATGAATCAAGGCTATGTTATACACAGTCCTGATCGTTCACTGATTTTCTATATGCGTATTAACATGGAACATATACATGTAAAAAATATGTATTCTGTATGTGCATATTTTCTTGCCTACTACTTTTTAAGCTCTTGAAGAACAAATACTTTTCTAATTTTTCCTACAGCATCTAAAACACAGTATATATTTAATGAGTATTTAACTGATTTTAAGTATCTTCACACTGGAGTTAAACTACTGATCAAAATCTACAAATCTGGAAAAATGGGTACATTAATTTTTTCGTTGAAAGAACCCAAAGATCAAACCTGAAACTTAATTAGTTTGTGTCTTATTTTCATGTCCTTTGGTTAGTAAAAGGAAACCACTCTACCTCTTTGTTTAAATATCCTCTTGGGCCTCGACTGACATGATGGTTCGGAAGGATAGGCTCTGGAAGTATGGCTGTCCTCTCAGGTTTACATGGGAATGTGTGTTTGTTCAAAACCCTAAGCTATTCTTGGCTACAGACAGGTGCCTATGTTCCCTTGGCCTAGCAGTGCAGGGTGAGGGGCCGGGAACAGGAAGAAAAGGGATCATGGAGCTACAGCCTAAGAATAAGGGTGACGCTTATTAATAAGGGTTATGATGGGAAAGAGAAAGCAAAGGAAAACGAAGTGCTCTCCAAACATTTTGCTCAAGCACCCTTATCAGAAACAAAACAATGAGCAAACACTTTCCAGCATACCTATTTTACTTATAAATTATATAAACTTAAATGTCTTTCACTTTTTTCAGTTAAAAAACAAGCAAACATGTTTATACTGCACTTTGGAGATCACTGGGGTAGAGTCTAGAATCCACAGTTAGGGGCTGGTCCAGTGAAAAGGCTTGGCAGGTGAAAATGCTGACTTAATCAAAGCTAAACCTGAAAAAAATACACCATCTGCACAGTTAATAAAGCTGCACAGACAGAAACTACAAGCCCATATTTACATTTCAGTGTAAAACATAAGAAGCAATTCTAACATGAAATTACTTTTGAGACATGATATTCAGAATGGCTTCTAGTCCTGACATTCTCAACTTTTTTTGAAGCAATATTTTTTGTTTCTTTGGGGTTTTTTTGGGGGGTGGGGGGCAGGAGGAAGACGGGATGGGAGGAAAGAAAAGGTTAAAATATAAGTATAGGTATGAAATACAAGAAAACTATCTTTCCCCAAAGCGAAAACAAATTTTATTTGAAAATATATGTATCTGTATATAAATGAGACAGACACATGATACTTCCATTATTGCCTTAAAGTTAGAATTTTAGAGTTGTCAGAAGCAATATCCTGAAATCATCACATCAGTTCTCAAGCCCACGTTAACTGCAAATCACTAAGCAGCATGTTGGATTTGACAAAGGGGAGCATGCATGATGCTTTTCCAGATCCAGGAACACACTTCCTCTGTGATTTGTTATGTTTTTTTGCTTTGTCAGTTTAAGCTATTTTCATTTATTAAGATATTTTTTCTTATGCATTATACGGAAGTCAAATCTGACTCATTGCCCTCTTCTTATGACATTCACAGTTCACTTCTTCCGTTTGAAAATGGTTTTCCCACATGATATTTGCACTCTGAGGTGAAGCTATGATAATCAAACCTGAGCAGGGCAATAATTTTCGTATGGAGAACAGAATGAAGTGAATGCCAGAGGGCACAATAACACGCACTTGTTCTCTCAATGTGGTACGAAGAATCTGTCAGCAGATGCCAGTGAGTGTGGATTTCAGAGCACCCTGGAAAAAACATTATCAGTCTCTGCAAAGTTTCAGCTGCCATTTCTCAAACTTACTCCTTTTAACTTGCAGATGTTGCCACATTATAATGTAAGATCTTACTCATTTGGTTACCAACTATTCATATTTATGAAAACTCTAATAGGGATGGACTGACATTTACCTTTTTTTAACAACAGCTTTATTGAGACATATTCAAACACCATACAATTCATCCATCTGAAGTGTTGAATTCCATGGGTTTTAGCATATTCATAGAGTTGTGCAACCGTCACTAGAATCAATTTGAAAATATTTTCATCACCCTACAAAGAAACTAAATATCCATTAGCAGTCCTCCAGTTCCTGTGCCTGCCAGCCCCTACCAACCACTACTTTCTGTCTCTACAGATTTGCCTGTCCGGATATTTCATATAAACAGGATCATTTTGTGTCTGGTTTCTTTTATGTAGCATAATAATTTCAAGGTTCATCCATGTTGAAGCATGTACTAGTACTTGCTTTTAATAGCTGATTATTCCATTTATGATTACACTGTATTTATTGATCCATTCATTAATTGATAACACTTGGGTTGTTTCTTCTTTTTGACTATTATGCATAATGCTGCTGTGGATGTTCGTATGCAAGTTTTATGTGGACGCACATTTTCATTTCACACCTAGGAGTGGAATTGCTGGGTCATATGAAAACTCTATGTTCAGTCTTTTGGAGGAACTTCCTGATTGTTCTGACATTTATCTTTTATCTACATAAACAAATTTTGCTAACAAACTAAAATGAAAAATGCAAAGAATATTCCAATGCTTTCCTAAAACAATTTCCAAACCTTACAGAATTTTAGCACTATTTGCATAAAATACGTGGTTGCAAACTATTCTGTTGCATTAGAGTAAGTTCAGTTGATCTCAGCAATCCACTGCCACCTTCTGTCAGTCATTTATATTTTTAAACACCCGGAAAACAATAAAAAATACATTTATTTCATTCACATTTTCCAGTTGACTTCTCCCTAATCATCCTCAATTATTTTACACATTTATCTTAAGAATACAAGGGTTCTGGTGCACGTAAACACATCAACAGGCTTCTGAAAAAAGCACACACTCATCTTTGACAGTAGAGTGGTCGGTATCACCCCCATAGTTATTTTGATCATCTCTACTGGTTTATCTTCCCATATTCAAGATGCTATTTATGGGCTCCTGTGCCTCATACGATTGGAGGAAATGACTTCCTCCTGGGAATTTTTACATGGCCTGTATGTAAGACAGTCACACGTTGAATCCATCCTTATAAAAGGCTATTCACGTTGTGCAGCTGACCCACACATTCAGGCTTCCTCATTGGCTTATGGCCTTTGTTGACCAACAAGAATGGTCTTTTAGTAAGTCTTCTTTTTCTACAGATAATATATGGGCAGCCAGCCGCCTATCCCCTACCATGGGGTCAGTCATGACTGGACCATCTACGGCATACTTGTATCAATGGCACCTTCCTGCGTGGGGAGAGACCTGGCTCCTCTGAGGTTCTGACTTCATCAGAAGGTGACTGGATATCCTTTCACCTTCCCCTGGGGCAGCACGAAACCCCTCTCCATTTATCATGGAGGTAGAGGTAAAGCAGAGCAGCTAACACTTCTGGAAATACACCCACAGTTCTTGCCTGGATTGCCAAATGGAGGCCACCCAGTGTGGCCTCTTGAATAGAATTTGACGACTTTGCCAGACCAAGTGAAATAGATCCACCAGAGAGGCACTCCAGGAAAAACAGTGGAGTGTAGCCGTGGCTTGATGAGACTGGTATGCTGCTCTTTACAAGTCACTGTCAAAAGTGGGAGGGAATGTCCCAGTTTCTCCTTTTGCAAAACTCACCCCCATCCCTTATACTTGACAACATTACAAAGAAGCAGGTTCTAGTACCTGGATCTTTTACTAACATGTAGTGAATATACAGGTAAAACTGTAAATTCAGATCCTGTCCTCTCTGATTTTACTAAGTATAAAGCTATAGATCACTTCTTTTTCCTCTAGCAAAATATATCAATAATGTACTCATATGGGAAGAAAAACTCCCACTTGCATTTTTTATAATTATCAAATAGTTTTAAAACTCTTTTCAAAAAGAGCCAGTAGTCAAGGTAAATCATAATGGTGGGTGTGGGGAGGGGGAAGAGAGGAAATCTGACTTTTGGGAATAGTGTGCATGAAAATGGGTATCTAAAAAGTTCAGTGTGGAACGCAGCACCACTATGATTGAAAAACAGTAGTTCTGCTGCTTTCAAATACCCACGTGGTGGCCACAAAGTTCATCTTTCTCTAAAGCCTATCTGTATTGATGCCTTTTGTCTCTCCTGAAAATACGACTTTGTGTAGTAATCTTCCTTTTAACCACTTTGTCTTTATCATGGGGTAAACACAACAGAGTTTCCAAAACTACCTGGGGAGGCTGGGGTTGTCTAGATAGAACATGACTGGCTCTGTTTGGCAAACAAGTGCTCACGAAGGGCCTGACTCCGTAATCTTTGTGTTGGCAGAACCCTGCTGTAGTATAAGTCGGTTTGGCAAACCCTGTGTAAAAATAGGACCCTTGACTTAAGGTACAATATAAACAGACTGACTTCCCAAAACCCTCAATGGGTATGTGGTGAATGAATGCTTAGGCACAGACTCTGCTAAGTAAAACCAAATTAACTTGAAATATAAATTTTCCCTACAATACATATTTTTCATAATACATGGGCAGTCCAGCCCCCAACCCCCTACCAAAAAGTTCACAGATATTGTCCAAATTCCTGTGGCATTCAAAGGGGAGATGGTATTTAACTGCTGAAGGACTTTGAATAAAATGAGATGTCTATGAGGCCAATTAGGTTGTCAGTGGTCAAAGATAAGCATAAATTAGAACAATTAAGTAAATGAAAAAAATCAACCGAAATTGGTGGGGATAAATTTTTTACCAGATTTTGTGTCCCTTATGTAAAAACAAATACTGGTGTTAATGAGTTTAAGAGATTTCTTAAAATTACTATATTGCAAGTAAACCTAATGAAAATAAAGCAATGTCTTTTATTTAGTGTACAGAGCAATAAGCCTATAGTTCCATTAAAAAAGTTATTTTCATTGAAGGAATATTGTGCATTCAGTATATTCACAAAGAATAAAAAGAATTAGTGGCCAGATATACAAACTGAGGTCATTTCTCTGCTTCCAAATAAATAATATCTAGGAGAAGGTAGGGACAAACACTTGAATTCATGTCTGTCATTGAAATTATACTGACGTCTGTATATTGACATTTAAAAAAATGTAGCATATACACCTTTTGAAAAATGATTATCTTTTGGGACTGGTGTGTTATAGCAGACTTTTACTTTCTCAGTGATACTTCTCTATACTTAAATTGTTATAGCAATTCTGTATGATTTTGGCAAGCAGAAAAAAATGTTAGAAATTAACTGTAGTGTAAGAGATTTTATTCTGGAGCTGCACTGAGAAAAACTAATGTTTTTCTAACTCTTGTTTACAGCCTAATGGAGACAAACATCAAAAGTACCAAGTACTAAATGAGATTATCTGGGCTACCTTGTGTTTACCTGCTCAGACCTGGCTTCCCCTCTCTACTGTAAGGCAGTTCATAGAGCCTTGATATTAACTCTGGGTTAGCTATAGACAGGAAATGCTCTTCCTTTTAAAAAACTGTATCCCCAGAAATTACCTAACATTTTGAAAATAATGTTGTTACTGATGATAATACCACTGAACAAAACTTTCATTGGGATATTTCTTACAATTTAAAAAACACTTTCACTTACATAATGTCATTTTATCTCCTTTTATTCTCATGTCAAATATGTATGCTAGGTAAATCATTTGTTAATAGACTATTTAATGAAGACTGTTCACTTGGATTTAGACATTTATGTTACACGAAGAAATAACATTGACACTGAACAAATTATCAATTAAAATATAAGAGCTTTCTCTTTTCCTTCATTTTCAAAATGCTGGTAATACACATACAATTTAACCATTTTTAAGTGTACAGTTCGGTAGTGTTAAGTGTGTTCATGCTGATGTGCAACCAATCCCCAGAACTCTTAGTCTTGCATAGCTAAAGCTCTGTACCCATTAAACACTAACTCCCCAACCCCCTTTCCCCCAGCCCTTAGCAATCATCACTCTACTTTACTTATTTATTTATTTATTAAGGTGTCATTGATATACAATCTTATGCTCAGATTTCACATGAGCAACATTGTCATTACTAGATTCCCCCCATTATCAAGTCTCCCCCACACACCCCATTGCAGTCACTGTCCATCAGTGTAGGAAGATGCGGCAGAGTCATACCTGTCTTTGTGCTATACTGCCTTCCCCGCCATCACTCTACTTTTTGTCTCTATGAATTTGACAACTCTAAGGAACTTTCGTATGAGTGGAATCATACAGTATTTGTCCTTTTGGGACTAGTTTATTTCATTAAGCATAATGCCCACAAGGTTCAGCCATGATGCAGCTTATGAAGGACTTTACTTTAAATTCCTCCCTCTGCTTCCATGACCTGCTCTCCTGGTTCTTTCCACCTGTACACCGACAATTTTCAGCCCATGTGTGGATTACCTTCTTCCCTGCGCCCCTTTAAAAGGGCATTTCCCTGCAATCTGTCCTTGGCCTCTCACACTCTCCTGGTGCCGTTCCCACACACGTTTTCACCATTTCCCCTTCTGTCGATTTCAGACTCACATCTTACTGATGGCTGGACATGTCCACCTGGTATCAGAGGACCTGATAAGGGGTTCCAAAGATATCCACTCCTAATCCCTGGCACCTGTAAATATTACCTTATTTAGAAAAAGAGTCTTTGCAGATACAGTTAAATTGAAGATTCTGAGATGAGACTATCCTGGATTACCTGAGTGGGCCCTAAATACAAGTGTCCTTAGAAAGGAGAGGCAGAGGGAGATTTGACAGACACCCAGAGGAGAAGGCAATGTGACCACAGAGACAGAGATTACAGTGATGTGGCCCCAAACCAAGGACTGCCAGCCGCCACCAGAAGCTGGAAGAGGCAAGCAACGGATTCCCTCCTGGAGTCTCTGGAGGAACCAGCCCTGCTGACACCTCGATTTGGGGCAAGTGAAACTGACTGTGGACTTCTGGCCTCTCCAACTATGAGAGAATAAATTTCCATTGTTTTAAGCAACCAAGTGTAGAGTAATTTGTTACAGCGGCTACAGGAAACTGACAGAGCACAGTATCACTTTCCTAGGGTGGCTGCTATAGCAAAGTACCACGAACTGGGTGATGTGAACAGAAGTGCGCTCTCTCACAGCTCTGGGGCCCAGAAGTCCAAGATCAAGGTGACAACAGGGTTGGTGCCTTCCTACACTGTCCTGGAGGATCTCTTCCACGCCTCTCCTAGCTGCTGGTGGTTTTCTGGCAATCTTGGGCATTCATCAGTCTCAGCTGCATCTCCCTGATCTCTGCCTTCATCCTCATGCAGTGTTCTCCCTGGGCACGTGTGTTCTGTGTCCAAGTTTCCCCTTTACAAAGACACCAGTGATACTGGATAAGGGCCCACCCTAACGACCTCACCTTAACTTGACAGACACACACACTGGGGGTTAGGACTTCAATATATTTTGCAGGAACATAATTCAACTCATAAACAAGTACCTCAGCATGTACAAAACAGAATTTATCTCCCCATAAGAGCAGAATTTATCCTGCTCTTCCTGCACTCCATTCATGAGATGGTGACACACCACCACCGCCAGTCCAGTCAGAGGTCTTGGAGCATCCTTGATACCCTTCTTTCTTCTTAACCCCACAGTCAATCCTGTTTATTTTGCCTCTGAAGTAATTATTGATTTTATCAGCCTCTCTCCATCTCTTCAGCAAAAGCCTTTAGGTTAAGGGTTTAGTCCCTGACCATCTGGGTCAGACTGCCCGCCACCCTCCTGTCTTGTCCTTCTCACATCTGCTCTCCTAGCTTCTGAGCTCTTGGCTGCATGAACAGCATCTTGGAATCCTGCTGGCCTCGCCGTGAGCCTGACATGTGGAGGATACTCAGTAAATGCTGATCGCACTAGTAGTTAAAAAAGATAGTTATATTATAGAGGAAAGACATCAACTTGACTTGGTCACTCAGTGTCTTGCTCTCCCTTGAGCTTTTGTAATATTTGTCTATCCCTCTGATTGCCCAATTTTTCATGCTGCTTTACACTCCTACACTCTTCTCTATTTTAAGATTATGCCTTGTCTCACATCTATTGTAAGCTGCTTGAGAAAAAGAAGAATGTTGCATATGTTCGAGTGCCCCCACCACGCATGATCTATTGTTAAGCAGAACAAATGTCATTAAGTGAACAAATTTCACTGGCATAAATCATCGTTCATACAGACTGTGTCAGAAAAACAAAACCAGCGTGAACGTGTGCTGCTGTTTCTGATGGAAATGGTATAGATGAAGAGCTTGGGTTCTGAAATCAGACCTGGTTTCAAATTTCTACCACATACTAGCCTGTAATGTTGGGCAATTTATACAACCTCTTGAAAACCATAGCTTCCTCATCAATAAAACAGGATCCCTCCTTTTGTATCTCCTTTATAGGTCTCTGCAGAGGATTAGTTCAGATAAGGCATGTAAAGTGTAGCACAGGGCCTGGCACATGGAAGCACTCACTTAGTTGTGATTGTCATCATCAGTGTCATTTTTTTATTCCTCTAAGGGCTCTGGTTGCTGCTTCTAGAAACCTCTTCAGCCTCCTGCTCCTCACAACCACCATCGAAGAACATTCCTTAAGAATCTTGAAAGAAATCTTGTGCTTCCAGGTGGTGGTTCTGGCAAGAATCTATGAAAGTGCAGATCACCTGGTATTACCCTGTCAAAACTGAAAATTTTCCCCATGCAAGCCAAGCAAAGACTGGACCTCCAGGACTGACTTGTAGGTTTGTTTGACTACAGTGTTCTACCAGTGTCTTTTTTGCTTTGTAGCTCTCTACCACTGACCTTCGCATCTGTTCCTCCTTCCATATAAGCCTAAGGGCTTTGGCACGAGGCACGTCCTGCCAGAGCACAGGGCTGCCACGGAGGGCAGTAAGCACACTACCTTGGTCCCACCAAACAGTACCCCTCAGGGACACAACGACTAAAGTCCTAACCTATGGGAATTTGAAACTAATATGCTACAAGTCGAAAGAATGTAACCAGAAGACACCACCCCAAAAACCAGCAGGAAACTAGTAATTTTTTATTACACACTGCCAGACCCATCTTCTGACACACAGTGAACTGAACAACAAAGAGAGGTCTCTGGGGTTTGATGGTTTACTTTTCTCCCCACTACCCCCTGCCCCCAAACGGTCCAAATTCCCCTATTAAAAGTGGCAGTGAATTCAGCAAGCAAGAATTCTGAATTACTGTCATATGATCAGTGTTCACTGGGTTTGTTCTGGAGATCAGCAAGGACAGGGATGTGCTCGGAGACACAAGAACAAGACCCACTCCAGGCTAGGTTGGGGAGCTCTAGAATTTGGGAGTTAATCAAGAAAGGAAAGAGGAAGGAGGAAGAGAAAAATGAACAGGCTCTGCATCCCTTGCCCATAAACACGCACGAAGAGCACAGAGCTGCCTGCTGGGAACCTGGGAGGAAATGACTTAGATGTGTCAGTGCTGAACTTGGCAGAATAGAAGGCTTAGTTCCTCCTCCTCACCTCAAACTTTAAATAATACCCCAGGGTTCAGTCCATAGCCCTCATCTTCTCTATCTATAGTCTCTTCTTATGTAATTGCATGCAGTCCCTTGGCTTTTGTTGAAGACTTACAATTTTTATCTGCAGCCACAACTTCTCCATTGAGCTCCAGACTCATGCAACTATATCAGACATATAATAAGCATCTCAAAATTGATGTCTAAGACAACATTCCAAATGTCCTCCTCCCTTAGGCTTCCTCACATGAGTAAATGTACCGCTGTTCACCAAGATGCTTAGACCAAATACCTGAACATCCTTGACCCGACTCTTTCCCTTACAGTCACATCAGCAAGCCCAGTCAGCTCTGCCCCCAAAATACACCCTAAGTCCTACAGCTTCCATCATCTCCAAGACTACCATTCCTGCCAAAGACACATCGCCTCCGACATAGTCCCCTGACAAACCTACAGGTCTCCCTGCGTCCAATCCTGCCTCCCCACCCTCCATACCCCATAACCACTTGTCCACAGAGGGTCAGCGTGGCTTACATTATGAGATGCAAGTCAGACCACGTCCCTTCTCTGCTTCAACCCTACAAAGGCTTTCCACAGACTGCAAAGTCCTCCACATGGGCCGCAGACCTTGACAAGGTCTAGCCCCTCCCACCTCTTGACTTCATTCTTCCAGCTCCCCTTCATTCTCTTCTAGCAACATCTGGCTTAGTTCTATTCCTACAACACTCAGGCTGTTTCCACCTCAGAGACTTCTTACTTACCATATCCTCAGTTTACAATGCTGCCCACAAATCACAGCATCCGTCATTTTATTTCTATCTTTGTTCCAGTGTCACCTCCTGAGAGGCCTTTCCACCCTCTCTCCATTCATCTCTATCGCCCCCTACCCCTTGCCTGGGGGTAGCACTTATCACCATGTGCATTATTTTCTCATTCATTTATTATCTAACTCCCCCACCTGCCTGAGGAGAGGTACTTTTTATCTGTTCTCGGTGCCATTCCCAGAGCCTGAGATGGAGTCTGGCATATAATATATATTCAATAAATATCTGAACAAATAAATGTTGAACCACTGAGACTGGCCAACAAAAGCGTCCTATAATCAGAGTCTTTGAGTTTTATTTTCAAAGAGATGAAGGATACATGTTGGATGGAATCCTACTTGAAGATCAGTGATGTTCCCAATCCTGGTAATGTCCAAGCATCCTTTCCACCACCCCCACCAACAGGGCCACCTTTTATGAGCACAGAACACACATCATTCACACAGAAACAATGTTAAAAAAAAAAATCACTGTTTCCCAATCCACAACTGTGTGGTAGCTAAATGGAAAGTTATACTGAAAGATAAATAGAAACAAAAGGCACTGTGATGTTACAGTGTTATAAAAATGGTGTGACCTTTTTTAAGTCACACAATACTTGAGTGTATATCAAGCACAGCCAGGCAGGGTGTGAAATCAGACCCTATGTCAGTCCTCAGGTGGGATTACAAAGCACGTGGCTGAAGGCTGACTGGTTTAAGTGGGGCTTGCAATACATTACATGGAGCGTGTTACTACTTTTCTGAATTGAACTTAGCCACAGAATTCAGGAAAAACATCTGACTTCCGCATTTACCCCATCTCATAGAGGCAGGCACAGCAGCATTAAAATCGACAGGCACTCTGTAGCTGTGCTCAGTCTAAATTCTCAGTGCAGAACTACAATGCTAGTGTTATGCTGTATTGGTCTTAAGGAAATAAATGGTCACTGCTTTCCATCCTGCACATTCTTGTTTCTACAACCTAAGAAACACAAACCCCGTGCTGGTCAGAAAGCACTGGAGAATCCGGACCAACAGTGTGCTGTAAGCAACTTGTGCCTAAGCCAGGCCCACACAGATGAAACACTTCGCACATGGAGAGAAAAGCTGCCCAGAAACTCCTCTGGAGACATGCTCACTATTGGCTCCATTCTCCATTCAGGGCCGGAAGCAACTGAATGACTTCTGAGTTAAAAATGATCTGTTCTCCATGTTTCACTGGAGCTTTCCCATTGCTCAATTCAAGAAGGTCACAAACCCACTTTGGGTTAAATGCTCTCACAGCTTACTGGAAACTCACTGCGGCTGATGTAGTATTTTGAGAATAAACTATGTAATCTTCAAGATTTCCAAAAGGCACATTTTCTCTTCCAACAAAGAGCAGATTCTGTGGACTGTGGGCAGTGGTAACCCCTTGGCTCCTTGCTGTTTAGATGCTGGAGAGATCGCACATGAGGATCAAAGGCAGTTGGGATGGCAAGATCAGCTTTGCAGCCAGAAAGTAAAAATAAAACACAGGTGGTAGGGAAGAGCTATGCAGGCATGCCCACACAGTGCCGAGCCCTGAGACTGCAGCTCCCTCTCTCTGCTCAAATGTTTAGCCCTGCTGCTTTTCCTAGGACCGGACTGGCAATGCCTTCACGTTCTTAAACTTATTTCGCTGCTTCTTGGTGTTTGTTAGGATGGGTATTTTGTTAGTACTGTGGTTTGCTCGTGTCCCTGTGAGTTTTCTCTTGGCAAGGATCAGTAAAGCTGGGTGACTGCTCTTCCTCTTAAGGAGACTTAATTAGATTATGTTTAACAGCATGGACTATACAGGGAGGCCCGCGGATCTGCAGACAAGGAGAGGCTTACCCTGTAAGTTAATAGGCCTGACTGGGATTATGGCAGCTCGTGGTGTGAACGTGAACGGAGCCCGCTAAACCAACAGTCTCTGGGCTGCTGACACAGCTGCGCCCCAAGTACCCAGTCACCGGAGCGCCAAAGGCTATTCAGTTATAGCGAAGAAATCATAACAAAGACAGGAAACAGATCAGCACACTCTGGATTTAACACCCTCCCTGGGGAACTCTGCTGATTTCCAGGCTGCAGATGTTTTTAACCCTGCCTTGAAGAATGTCCAGGTCACATGCTCAAGCTAATGGAATCGAGTATGGTATTTAAGCAAGGCATACATATTCAGAAAGTGGACTAAAAATATGTAGATGAGATTCTCATCTCTGAAATAAAGGTGGGGCAACCGTAAAAAATCTGCAAAATCCTTTGGTGCAGTTCTAAACTGTCAGGAAAGGCATGCCCACAAGCCCACTGTTTATTTATTTACAATAAGGTGTATATGAAGCAACTAGACTCTTCCAAGAAGATCTGCTGGCCCTACATCTGTGGGGCTTCTCAGCTGTTTCCTCCTTTTGGCTGTCCTCAGTACTCCATACCAAGTGGGGTAGGATGAAAACAAGCCTTCTTCAGTCAGCATTTTTGAACATCACTGCCAACAAAAACGGGATCCTGGACTGTTTAGAGCTTTTGATTAAGGGGATGGCATATCTGACTGGTAGCATATAGGTTGTTTTTTAAAAGTTACACTAAGTTTGCAGAACTTGAAAATTTATCTTTTTAAAATTATTCTGAGTTACACAAATATGTCAAAGGCTGCATAAAGATGTGGTCTGCCAGAGGCACTGCATTTTCTTTGTGGCGAAGGGACTAGCTGGACCTTGCCAGAAAAGAGTCTGGACGGCAGGAAGACTATGGATGTGAAATAAACCTCAAGCCCAAGAGTTGGAAAACGAGAAAAATATTCAGCTTGCTTGTGATCATTTTTTAGGTTCCATCTGCAGTTATATTACTGTTCTAAGTTTCCTTATCTATAAAATGAGTTATTTCTAAGAAGGCTATTAAAGGACCCTGTCAGAATCAACTCTACCGCTAAGTTCCTAACGTACCCTTGAAACATCCCACTCAGTATTATTTTTGTCTCTCAGACTGAGAAAGCAATGATCATTCTAGCTGCTGCTGCATAAAGTCTCACATTTGAGCAGACACAAGTTTCTGGTGACTTACAGCAATTCTCCCTCACCTGAGCTTCAGGCTTCTCCACACAACTGAGAAAATGTGAAGGGAGCCCGGGAGAGGAGGAGAAGCTGCCTGCAGTGCCCAGGGTGGCCCTTTCTCTCCCCTGGCCGCACACATCGGCACATGGCTGTCCTGACTGTGCAGATCAACTTTCCGAGGCACACCTTCCCTTCAGTGAGAGGGCAGGCAGCTCAGGACGTAGGTGTGCTGAGGACTCACGGGGCAGCCTGGACCAGTGTTAGAGCAATCTGTTAAAAAACCCACCCCCTCCTTACCTTGGACCACTTCTGTCCACATTCCCATTTAGAATTTATGATCACGGTTTCTATCCCCACATGATCACTCCCCAGACTTCACTGCCTGGATAAAGCCATTTCCCCCAATTTCCTCTCTGCTCCACCACCACACATAAAGGAGTTCTCACCTGGCACAGAGGGTACTCAGAGAGTTCCTACCTGATATCTAAATAACTGGTGGATACAGTTAGATCACCTAGACTCTAATGAGGAGCTTGGACAGATTAGGGATCTAGGTATGGGCAGAGAAACTCTTCCTATCCAAGATTTGAAAGGTGCCATCAAAACTGACTCTGTCCTGTCAATGTGGAAAGCCATTTGCTGTGTGCTCGTCTTTGAAGGTAAGCAGTGCCCTATCACAAGGGATGTGCGTGCACAGCACCTGGTACATGTGTGCAGAATGAAGGTATACATGACATCATAATCAGACAGCTTTTCTCACCGGAAGAGCTGAAAGGGGAAAAGGGGCTGGATGCCTGGAAGAGACAGAGAGGAGTGCTGTATGTAAAACCTGATAAGAGGGGCATTTAAGATAATTCTGTCTACCTTAAAACTCTGCTAAGGCTAGGTCCATGGAAGGAGACCTTAGTCCTCAAGCAGTGAGTATTATCTATATGCTGGATGCTTTTGTGTACTCATTTCTCCACCTTCTGGAAGCTTCCTGGTGGAGGTGGAGCTAGGGCTAGGATACAATTTCCTGACTGTCCTCTACCTCTCAGCTATGATGTATGAGGGAAGAGGAGGGAAAAGGTTGCTGAGGACCTTCTCAAAGGAGGGTCTTTGCTCATATGGTTGGCCCTGAAATCAACCTACAAATTCAACAGAACACATATGTTCAACACTTGAATTACTGGACTGTTGTCTCTCTTAATTATTCTACTGCTCAGTAAACCATACTGACGTCTCAGTTCTTCCCAGGGGCAAGTCCTGGAGTTCTCCTTTAAAACAGACAAGTGATGTGTGATGAGGGATGAGCCTGCCGAATCCTTCACTTAAGAGAAAGAAGAAAACAGACTCAGCTATTCTGATTCAGCAGCGAGCTCAAGGAAGCAACGTCAGTGAAACAGTAAGAATGTTTTTGACAGCACTTGTCATTTAAGCACATGTGGCATCCCTCTGCTATCAGCCAAGGATAAAATACTGACTGTCTCCTAACCATTTTTCTTCTTCTTTCGCGGTCACTTGGGATGGGCCACAAGAGAGACCAGGATTCTTCGTTTACTATATGCCCAATGGTTTTTATGGACTTTGCCTCACCTTTTGAAGCCATTCCCCAAAACACCGCCCCAAGTTTCATTTTATGCATCAGTGAAAGCCTCAGCCAAAGGGGAAGACGTTTTCTTGCCATAGGAGTGGAATTCAGGAATTTATCTGTCTTAAGGTCTGGAGTCAAGCTAAATTATGTTACCTGGGGATGTTGCCAAAACACAGGTCTGGTCTCTGTTTTGTATCATGAAACCTCTAGTGGTAAACTTATGTCCAGATATTTCAGATTAAAAACACCAGTACATAATGTGTGTTTTACAAGAGGGTTGCCAGGTATGCCTTGAAGATAGTGTTCCTGGTAATCTGAACACTGACCTCCAACAAAAGAGGCAGGTAATAAGCCCAGGACCAGCTCTGTCTATTTATGATTAAGTGGTAGTCACACATTAGTTGAAGGACAACCTCTCCCAACATCCCCGATAGTTTGCCGCCTATGTCTTATTTTCTCTCTTTTTTTGGTCTGTAATGTCCACCTATCACTGTCATGGGTTACACAACCAAGAGGGGATGCTGTCTCAGGCCAGCCTGTGCCTGGAAGGGTCAGTGAAGGGGCTGTTTCCAGTTACTGCAGGACTTGGCTTTCGTGGCTTTATGGTCATGTTTCTATTCACAAAGGCTTCGCCTTACTTTGTTAGTTAGGTGATGAATTAACTTCGAAGGAAGGCTGTCTGGGTGGGCCATCAAGGCCCTACTGCGGAAAGCTGACTGGCATTCATCTACCTTGCGGTCCTCACTCAGGGAGCACATGGATTCCTGGTCTTCTTCAGTGATAAAAGGATTTGCTAACAATCATCTCAGTTTACTCAATGGATATTTAAGTCTTTCTTTCCCAGTAGTTCAAATACCTAACCTTGCAAATGTGTATTATTAGTACTTCCCAATAGAAACACAAGCCACACAAGTAATTAAAAATTTCTAGTAGCCACATTAGAAAAACAAAAAGCAGTAGTTGAAATTAATTTAACAGTAATTTCATTTAACTCAGTAGACCCCAATACCATCAACTCAATGTGTAGTCAGTATAAAAATTATTATGGAGACCAGAGGAATTCAAGATGGCGGCGTGAGAGGGGAGATGGGAGAGCTCCTCCCAAAACCACTAACAGTACAAAAATATAGTTAATTAATACAACTAACCTTAAGACAACAACAAGAAAGAAGGCTGAACCAGACTGCATACAGACCTCACAAACAGAGCAGACTTCACGAAACAGGGTAATGTATGAAAGCCTTAATCCAGTGGGACCCGAGCCCTTCCCCCACCCCAGCTCACCAGCGGGAGGAAAAGAAATGGAGCAGGGGAAGGGGTGGAAGCCTGGGACTGCTGAGAATCTAGTCCTGGATATCTGCTTTGTGAGCAGAAACCTATAGCGTGTGGTGCTCCGGACGTTGGGGAGCTCGGACAGGTGGAGTGCTTGGGAGACTGACATTCCGGCTGTTTGTGGAGGACGGGGATCCACATCCCGCTGCTCAGTGTCAGAGGAAAGGCAGGCAGTCTGAGAGGCTTCCTAGCAGCGACAGGGCTGCTAAAGGGACGGGGTTTGGGTGGAGCTTGCTGCACGGGAGAAGGGAAAGCTGGACAAGGTTAAGGCTGCCTGGGTGCACTCTGCCCAGCTGGTTGGGAACTTTGATGAGCTTCAGGTGCTGCATCCCCCTGGCTGCCTACTCAGCTCTGAGGCCCCCCACTGTGACACACAGCCTGCTACACCTTCCTTCTAGCCTGCCAGCACTGGTTTGCAAACTGGCAGTCACTGTGCTGGCATCTGGCCTCACCTACAACAGCTAGAGTCACAAAGCACAGAGGCTTACCTGTGTGTGCTTGGCCCACTGGCTCTGACACTGAAGACAGGCATGGCAGATGGGAATCAGGAAACAGATCTTTCCTCCCCACAAGCACCGGCTCCACTCCTCTATGACCCCCAACCTCACTCTAGGGGCTGAGCAGCTCCACAGACTGGAGCTTCTGCACACTAGTGGGCACCACACAGAAATATGAAATCTCAAAAGAACATGGTTCAGACCAAAATCTCACAAACCCCAGAAAGAGGGCCAAATGAAACTGAACGCATCAATCTTCCTGAAAGAGAGTTCAAAATAAAAATTATAAACATGCTTATGGAGGTACAGAAAAATATTCAAGAACTCAGGAACAACGTTAAGTTGGAGATTCAATCATTAAGAAATTCCATATTTGAAATGAAACATACAATGGAGGGATTTAAAAGCAGATTAGATGTAGTAGAAGAGACAGTAAATGGAATAGAAATTAGAGAAGAGGAATACAAAGAAGCTGAGGCACAGAGAGAAAAAAGAATCTCTAAGAATGAAAGAATATTGGGAGAACTGTATGACCAATCCAAACGGAACAATATTTGCATTATAGGGGTATCAGAAGAAGAAGAAGAGAGACAAAGGGATAGAAAGTGTCATTGAGGAGGTAACTGATGAAAACTTCCCCAATCTGGGGAAGGAGATAGTCTCTCAAGCCATGGAGGTGCACAGAACTCCAAAAACAAGGGACCCAAGGAAGACAACATCAAGACATATAATAATTAAAATGGCAATGATGAATGATAAAGACAGACGTTTAAAAGCAGCTAGAGAGAGAAAAAAGATCACATACAAAAAAAAAACCCATCACGCTATCATCAGACTTCTCAAAAGAAACGTCATAGGCCAGAAGGGAGTGGCATAATATATTTAATGCAATGAAGCAGAAGGGCCTTGAACCAAGAATATTCTATCCAGCAAGGTTATCATTTAAATTTGAAGGAAGGATTAAACAATTTTCAGATAAGCAAAAGCTGAGAGAATTTACCTCCCACAAATCACTTCTACAGTGCATTTTGGAGGGACTCCTATATATGGAAGTATTCCTAAGGCTAAATAGACAAAGAGTACAGAATATGAATCATAACGTACAAAGAATGGAGGAGGAAGAAAAAGGAGGAAAAAAAAAAAGAACCTTTAGGTTGTGTTGGTAATAGCATATGAAGTAAGTTAAATTATACTGTTAGATAGTAACAGAATTACCCTTCCACCTTTGGTAACCATGAATCTAAAGCCTGCAATGGCAATAGTACATACCTATCAATAATCACCCTAAATGTAATGGTCTGAATGCACCAATCAAAAGACATAGAGTTACTTAATGGATAAAAAAACAAGACCCATCTATATGCTGCCTAAAAGACTCACTTCAAACCCAAAGACATACACAGACTGAAAGTAAAGGGATGGAAAAAGGAATTTCATGCAACTAATAGGAAGAAAAAAGCAGGAGTTGCATTACTTGTATCAGACAAAATAGACTTCACAATAAAGAAAGTCACAAGAGACAAAGAAGAACATTACAAAATGATAAAAGGGTCAGTCCAACAGAAGGATATAACTATTATAATATCTATGCACCCAACACAGGATCACCTACCTATGTGAAACAAATACTAACAGAATTAAAGGGGGAAATAGAATGCAATGCATTCATTTTAGTAGACTTCCACACACCACTCACTCCAAAGGACACATCAATCAGACAGAAAATAAGTAAAGAGACAGAGGCATGGAACAACATATTAGAACAGATGGACATAACAGACATCTACAGAACACTCCGTCCAAAAGCAACAGAATACACATTCTTCTCAAGTGCACATGGAACATTTTAAAGAATAGATCATATATTAGGCTACAAAAAGAACCTCAGTAAATTCAGAAAGATTGAAATTGTACCAAACAGCTTCTCAGATCACAAAGGTATGAAAGGAGAAATAAATTACACAAAGAAAACGAAAAAACCCACAAACATAAGGAGGCTTAATAACATGCTCCTAAATAATCAATGGATCAATGACCAAATAAAAACAGAGATCAAACAATATATGGAGACAAATGACAGCAATAATTGAACACCACAAAATCTGTGGGATGCAGCGAAGGCCGTGCTAAGAGAGAAATATACTGCAATACAGGCCTACCTCAGGAAAGAAGAACAATCCCAAATGAACAGTCTAAACTCACCATTAATGAAACTAGAAAAGGAAGAACAAATGAGGCCCAAAGTCCGTAGAAGGAAGGACATAATAAAGATTAAAGCAGAAATAAAGAAAATTGAGAGGAATAAAACAATAAAAAGAATCAATGAAAGCAGGAGCTCGTTCTTCGAGAAAATAAACAAAATAGATAAACCCTTACCCAGACTTATCAAGAAAAAAAGAGAGTCTACACACATAAACAGAATCATAAATGAGAAAGGAAAAATCACTATGGATACCACAGAAATACAAAGAATTATGACAGAATACTATGAAAAATTATATGATAAACTGGATAACCTAGAAGAAATGGACAACGTTCTAGAAAAATACAGCCTTCCAAGGCTCACCCAGGAAGAAACAGAAAATCTGAATAGAACAATTACCAGCAAAGAAATTGAATTGGTAATCAAAAAACTACCAAAGACAAAACTGCTGAATTTTATCAAACATTTAGTGAAGACCTAATACCCATCCTCATTAAAGTTTTCCAACAAGTACAAGAGGAGGGAATACACCCAAACTCATTCTACAAGGCCAACATCACTCTAATACCAAAACCAGGCAAAGACACCACAAAAAAAGAAAATTACAGACCAATATCCCTGATGAACATAGATGCAAAAATACTCAACAAAATTTTAGCAAACCAAATTCAAAAATACATAAAAAAGATCATCCATCATGATCAAGTGGGATTCATCCCAGGGGTGCAAGGATGGTACAACATTTGAAAATCCATCAACATCATCCACTACATCAACAAAAAAAAGGACAAAAACCATGTGATCATCTCCATAGATGCTAAAAAAGCATTCAACAAAATTCAACATCCATTTATGATAAAAACTCTCAACAAAATAGGTATAGAGGGCAAGTACCTCAACATAATAAAGGCCATATATGACAAACCCACAGCCAACATTATACTTAACAGCGAGAAGCTAAAAGCTTTTCCTTTAAGATCGGGAACAAGACAAGGATGGCCACTCTCCCCACATTCATTCAACATAGTTCTGGAGGTCCTAGCCATGGCCATCAAACAACACAAAGAAATAAAAGGCATCCAGACTGGCAGGGAAGAAGTCAAACTGTACCTGTTTGCAGATGATATGATATTGTACATAAAAAACCCTAAAGAATCCACTCCGAAAGTACTAGATCTAATATCTGAATTCAGCAAAGTTGCAGGATACAAAATGAATACACAGAAATCTGTTGCATTCCTATACATTAATGATGAACTAGCAGAAAGAGAAATAAGGACAAATAGTTCCATTCATAATCGCACCGAAAAGAATAAAATATATAGGAACAAACCTAACCAAGGAAGTGAAAGACCTACACCCCGAAAACTACAAGACACTATTAAGAGAAAGTAAGGAGGACACTAATAAATGGAAATTCATCCCATGCTCTTGGCTAGGAAGAATAAATATTGTCAAAATGGTCATCCTGCCTAAAGGAATCTACAGATTCAGTGCAATCCTTATTAAAATAAAAACAGCATTCTTCAATGAACTAGAGCAAATAGTTCTAAAATTCATATGGAACCACAGAAGAACCCGAATAGACAAAGCAATCCTGAGAAGGAAGAATAAAGCAGGGGGAATTATGCTCCCTGACTTCAAGCTCTACTACAAAGCCACAGTAATCAAGACAATTTGGTACTGGCACAAGAACAGATCCATAGACCAGTAGAACAGAATAGAGAGCCCAGATACAAACCCACATATATATGGTCAATTAATATATGATAAAGGAGCCATGGACATACAATGGAGAAATGACAGCCTCTTCAACAGCTGGTGCTGGCAAAACCGGACAGCTACATGTAAGACAATGAAACTGGACTACTGTCTAGCCCCAGACACAAACGTTAACTCAAAATGGATCAAAGACCTGAATGTAAGTCATGAAACCATGAAACTCTTAGAAAAAAATATGGGCAAAAATCTCTTGGACATAAACATGAGCAACTTCTTCATGAACATATCTTACCGGGCAAGGGAAACAAAAGCAAAAATGAACAAATTGGAGTATATCAAACTAAAAAGCTTCTGTACAGCAAAGGATACCATCAATAGAACAAAAAGACATCCTATAGTATGGGAGAATATATGCATAAATGATATATATCCGATAAGGGGTTGATATCCAAATCAAAAAAAGAGCTCATGCACCTCATCAAACAAAAAGCAAATAAGCCAATTAAAAAATGGGCAGAGGAACTGAACAGACACTTCTCCAAAGAAGAAATTCAGATGGCCAACAGGCATATGAAAAGATGCTCCACATCACTAGTTATCAGAGAAATGCAAATTAAAACCACAATGAGATATCACCTCACACCAGTTAGGATGGCCATCATCCAAAAGACAAACAACAACAAATGTTGGCGAGGATGTGGAGAAAAGGGAACCCTCCTACACTGCTGGTGGGACTGCAAATTAGTTCAACCATTGTGGAAAGCAGTATGGAGGTTCCTCAAAAAACTCAAAATAGAAATACCATTTGACCCAGGAATTCCACTCCTACGAATTTACCCTGAGAATGCAGCAGCACAGTTTGAAAAAGACATATGCACCCCTATGTTTATCACAGTACTATTTATAATAGCCAAGAAATGGAACCAGTCTAAATGTTCGTCAGTATATGAATGGATAAGGAAGATGTGGTATATATACACAATGGAATATTATTCAGCCATAAGAAGAAAACAAATCCTACCATTTGCAACAACATGGATGGAGCTAGAGGATGTTATGCTCAGTGAAATAAGCCAGGCGGAGAAAGACAAGTATCAAATGATTTCACTCATCTGTGGAGTATAAGAACAAAGGAAAAACAGAAGGAACAAAACAGCAGCAGACTCACAGAACCCAAGAATGGACTAACAGTTAGCAAAGGGAAAGGGACTGGGGATGATGGGTGGGAAGGGAGGGATAAGGGCGAAAAAGGACTATTACAATTAGCACACATAATGTAGTGGGGATGGGGGTGGGGGGGGATACGGGGAAGGCAATATAACACAGAGAAGAGAAGTAGTGGTTCTATAACATCCTTCTACGCCTATGGACCATGACTGCAATGGGGTATGTGGTGGGTACTTGATAATAGGGGGAGTCTAGTAACCGTAATGTTGCTCATGTAATTGTATATTAATAATAGCAAAATGAAAAATAAAACAGAAAAAAAATTATTATGAAAAATTTTATATTCTTTCTTTCATAGTAAGTCTTTCAAATCCAGTGTTTAGACTTACAGCACACCTCAGTTTTAACTAGGTGCATTTTTGAGGGCTCCAGAGCCACCTACAGCTCCTGTAAGCTTGCCTGTAACACTGGCAAGCTTGGGTGTGACACTGCCTTGCTCCTCACTGACCTAAACTGGAACTTCGGAAAAGGGGGAGAAACCGGAATGTCAACAAGGCCTTCTTTTCCACATGGCAGCAAATTGAAGTGTACCGAAATACACAGACATTGAGATGCAAATAAATTTACTAAAATCGTATCTAAAACCATTCTCGGATCATTTCATTTCTACTCCTTTTTAGTGAATACATAGCATCCTTGTATGATAGAAAAATAATTCGAGATGGCTTATATCTCTTTTGGGAAAAGGAAATGGGGATACTCAATAATGAAGGAGAGTACAATCACTTTGGAATATAGTCTGGCAGTTTCTCCACCGACTGATTAACAGAGTTGCCACATAACTTAGCAATTCCACTCATAGGTATAAACAAAAGAACAGTGAAAATATACATCCACACAAAAACTTGTACAGAAATGTTCACAGCAGCATTATTCAACTTATTCATAATGGCCCCAAAGTAGAAACCACCCAAATGCCTATCAATTGGTGAATGGATAAATAAACATGGTATATCCACACAATGGAATATTACTCAGCAATAAAAAGGGATGAAGTACTGACACATGCTATGATACAGATGAACCGAGACATTATGCTAAGTGAAATAAGCCAGATACAAAGGACCACATATTGCTTGATTTCACTTACATGACAACCGATAGAGTCAGAAAGTAACAGTGTTGCCAAAGGATAGGGGTATGGGGAATTGGAGGGAAATGGGGAGTGACTGCTAACAGGCACAAGGTTTCTGTCTGGTGTGATGAAAATTTTCTAAAATTGATTGTGGTGATCATTGCCACAAATTGGAGGACACAAAATTATCAAATTATCCACTTTAAATTGGTGAATTGTATGACATCGGAATTATAACTCAATGAAGCTCCTATAAAAAAATAATGGAGGAGGACTGCCACCTGAGGCCCCTGCACACTGCACTCATCTTATCAAGTGCTCATGTGAGACTGAGCATGTGATCACATGCATATGGACATATAAGCATTCTACCAACACATATAAACCATGAATGTTTATGAATGTTCTTTTATTTGGAAAAAAGGCAAAGTAACACAGCACTGTGTCAATTTCTCCCTGATCAGCGTATATTAAGAGGAGTAAAGCGCACTGTCTTAGACTGAAGACCTTCCCAGCACCAACGGGAGATCCACCTCTTTCCGCGGCTGTGCTTTCGGGAGGCCGCAGTGGTGATGGGGAGCTTGGGGGGGCACGGTGGCAGGTTCTGCGGAAGCCAGGCTCAAACTGGGAGGCCCCACTCACTCCCGCAATCTCACTGCCTTCCTCGCGCGGGTCAACTCAGCTTTTACTCACCACTTCCTCCTGCTCAGGCTTGGTTCCCAAAAAAAGCTTCTGACCTCAGAGCCAGCCATCAGCGCGGCCCTTCCAGAAGGCGGTCCACTTGCCCTTGGCAGGATCACCCTCCCTGAGTTTGCATTCTTCTTTACAATGCTGTGTTTTAGGTTTGGTTTGTTTGTTGTTTTCCCCCAAATCAAAAATGTTTCCAACACGATATTGGCGCATTGTGAAGCTGCAGCTGCCTGGTAAAAAGTGCTTTTTCTTGGTACCTGACTATACATGGCTGCACTTAAGAGCTTTGGCAATGCCCAACCAAACGAACCAAAAGATCTATTAAAATAAAAAAAATGACAAACCATACACACAAAGAAAAACAATTCGTCATCTCACTGTCTGAATGCAATTACATCGGCGGCATGTGTCATAAACATCAAACATCGCACGTGCCTGGATTCCTCTGGGGGCTGAGAGCTCCGCTGGGCTCCTCTGGACTCTGCAGCTGCTACCCCCCTCCCTGACCTTTGAATCTCGGGGCAGATGCTATCAGTGTCCACAGTAAGTAGGCGACGTCCTGGAGTCACAGATGACAGTGTCTCTCTCACTTCATTCCCGTTGTCACAGGACATTATCAGCTTATTCTCCATGACGGCCACGGCTCTCTCCCCGCCCCCTAGCTTCCACCTTCTCTTCTTTCTGTATAATACTACATCGGACATCACACCAGTCACTCTCAATACTTTTTGCTGCACAGTCTGCTCTGTTAACACATTTTCAGAAACTAGTTATTTTAATCAAGTCAAGTCTGAATTCTTCTGCGTCATTTTCAGCTCCCTAGCCTGGCCCCATCGCCCCACAGTGTACAAGCCCAGCTCCAGGCAGGGAGGCTCTCTGACTGTTGCCCTCTCTGGTGGCCTCCCTCCCCATCCCGCATGCACCCTGGGCTAATTCCTGCCTCTCTGCCTTTTCCTTTTGTTGTTTTCCTCTTTCCTTTCCTAAATTCCTTGTCTAAACTCATTTCTACCACAGATCTCTACTGATAAACTGACCTGGACTGTTTGCTAATGTTTCATGTGAATAACTTTCATCCTCTTAGCCTGGTTATAACATCCTGACACCCTGGCTTGCTATTCTGAATTCTCCACAGCACCAAGCCCCCCACCAGGTGTCTAACAGACCCAGCAATTAATGACTGTCGCTGGGTATTGGATCCCAGAGACAGGGATTCTGTTTCCCTCCTGGGACAGGAACCTGTGAAGTTTATCCCTGTGAAGACAGGTGCCTAAAGCTCCCGGATGCTGTTGTTCTGCCTCCATTCTTTCTTCTGCCTCTCCCATTGATTGCCTGGGGGCTTTCTCATTTTAATGCCTGTCCCTTAATCATCCTTCTCTACTGCTTTCTCTGATCAGGGGTTCCTCCCTCGGGAAGAAATAATAACTTTAGAATCTAGGTCCATTATTTATCTCTTTTCAAGTATCTTTCAAACTACAGTATGATTATGTTGTTGCTGTTTTTTTACTTCTGTTAGACCGTGAGACCATACTGATGCCATGCCTTAGCAACCCAATCCCCGGACCGGCACATGGGTAGACTGTAACAGGCACAGAACGGGTGTTGAGTTTTGTGTGATGTGCTCCCATCTGAAGGCCCAAGACTCACTGATGTTCCTAAAGTTAATAACCCTTTTCATAAAACTTGATTAAGGAGTCCTTCTTCCTGTGGCCCAGGGAAACTGACTCCCCTCAGGCTCTGCAAAGGTGGGCTCTGGAGATAACTGTCTCTCTGGGGACTTTAGGTAAAACTGCAATCTTTTCAGAATCTCTCGCCTAGCCTTAGTTCATCTCCATATCAATAGGTGCTTCCAAGGGGTGGAGAGAAGTAGCATCTCCATACCAATAGGTGATTACAAGGGGGGTGGAGAGGCAGGACACTACTCTGGGACCAGAGAGGTTTTTGGGGGGGCTTTTCCCAGCCAGGGCAGGAAGAGACATGGGCGAGTGGGCGAGTGGAGTAGACAATTTCTTGTAAGCAATAAACGGGTTTCTCCTCTTTATTTTTCCCTTAACTGATTTCAGCTTCAAAGGTTTATTTGCCCCAGGCTGGGAACACATTTTCCTCCTGGAGTTACAGGACCTACATTAAAGACAGTTTCTCCTGGAATTGCTTTCTCTCCAAAGCCCTTTAAAGACAGCCCATCCTTGATTTCTGGGATAAAGTGGATACAGAAACAAACCTAAACAAAATTGTTATCTGTGGAAAGTTTGTATTTTACACTCTCCTTTCTGAGCTTCTGGCCTGCAAACTGACATTTTTCTTCCCCAATTCCCAAGCACCTTAGATCCAACATTCCTTGAGCATTTCATACCTCTGAAGGACAAATCTCTTAAGAACAATGACTTCACTGATTTCAGTTAGGTTTTAGGGAGAAAGCAATCTCATTAAATACAGTACTTCCCCCTGAAGTGCAGATGACTACTAGTAACCACCATCATTCCTAAAACTGCCTAGTGTATGTGCACTTCACAAGAGGCCTACAATCTTAAGTAAGTTTAAGCACAAAATAAATTCAGATGAGGCAAAAGGACCTTCCAAGTGTCTTTCTGAAGAAGCAAGCAGATTCCTGGACCTACCTCAGAGATTTTCAGGCGCTTCAGAGCAGCTCCTTGCTTCCCTCAGTCTCTGTCTGACACTAGAAATTCTCTGATACCCCTCCCCCAATGTGAGCTCCAGTTTGCCTTCTTCCTTCTCAGACCCAGCCCCTGCTGCATCTTGCTTTTGCTGCATGTGAGTCTGCTGCGGCTGAGTGCATGGCTTGGGGTCTGGGCCTCTGCCTCCCCAGAATTCACCTTCAGAGAGTGATCATCCGCACACAGAAGCCTTTGGGGAGAGCTTCAGTAAGACTTAAGAAAATGCCCTGAGTACCACACACATCACAAGCATGCAAAACAGACTTCTCTTCCTTTCTCTGATGTTTGTAGAGCCGAGGAACTGTCCTAAGTACATTGGTGAATAAAACAGACACTATTTCTGTCTTTACTGAACTTAATACCATAGCAGGGAAACATTTAATTCAAAACATGAAGCATCCATTAATAACCCCAAGAAAATCTAGCAGTTTCTCTCAGTTCAGTGACCTGTTTATCATATTATGAATTTTTTCTTTGGGCTTCTCATGTTAATCAAAGACATACTGAATGAAATTTTTAAAAAGTAAGTAATTATAAGGATGCAAGGGTTTGCTCATTCCCTTCTTCCTGTAATCCCTGGCCTTGAGAACTAAATAAGAATGCCTTACATCCTAATACCTTCAGTCTTCTTTTCTCTCCTGCCCCCTATTTATTTTCCTTCCTCTTCCTGCCTTTAGCACCCTGGAAACTCCAAACTCTTCAGCTGCCTCCGACTGTGTGTGCACCCAAATCCACCCAACAAGGAAAAAAAAAAAGATTTTCAATTTATTAATTAGAATCCACCTTTTCTAGGTATCTGCAATTAGAAATGGGTAAAAAAATTTAATAGTCTTCCTTTTTTCCTTCCCTCCTTTATTTTTCCTTTTGTTCCAGAGCTGACTCATCCACAATTTTCAAAGTGAGGTTAACTATTTACAAAAAGGCAGAGAAGAAAGGAACTGACCTATAATTTCCCAGCTTGGAAAAGAACGAGTTCACAAGCTTTCTAAATCTAAGTGTTTCCACTTTACATCACCACAGTTTTGGAGGAAGACAAAAGCCTGCAAACACAGGAGACTACCTGGTACTTTGTGTGTGTGTGCATGTGATAGATTCTAATACCTGCTCACCAATCCATCAGATAAGAAAGTCACAGCTCCCACTGGGCTACCTTCTCAATAAAGGGTATGACTAAAGTGAATTTTTCCTTTGGTGATAACTAGTGTATTTATGTTTTCATTCAATATGTCTTTCATTAACATGAGAAGCACAAAGAAAAATTTCATAATATGATAAATATAAACAGGTCACTGAACTGAGAGAAACTGCCAAATTTTCTTGGGGTTATTAATGGGTGTATTATATTCTCAATTAAGTCTGCAGACCTGTGGATTTGAATATATGAAGCTTGGAGGGAACAGAACCTTCCTTGTTTGAGTATGGACATCTAGAATAAAGTGAATCCAAAACACTTTGGCCTAGAAAATGCTTCAAAACTTCTAAAATTACCTGAAAGGAACATATAACCAAATGGAAAATAATCATGAGATCACTAATATTTTGAAAAAAACTAATGAGAAGAGAGTTTTCCATCTGCTAATTTTTGCCAACTAAATTTTGTCTCAGTTACCTGGGAAAATATATCTGAAATGAGGGTGCCAAAATATTTATTCTGATTCATTGGAGTAAGTAAGAGTAGAGCATAATATAGACAATGTATATATATATTTTCTTTTAATTGAGTATAGTGGCAGAGTAGAGCCTTGGATCAAACATTAACATTATAGATGCAAACCTATGGCACTGTATGGCCTAAAGAAGTCTTCAGAATCCTCTACTCCAACCCCCTTATTTTGCAGAAGAGCTTATTTGAGACCTAAAGAGTTTACGTCATTTTGCAAAAACTAGGTAGTTAATATGTAGCAAAAGAAAGACTATAGTTCTGATCTCTATGTTTCCAATTTGGAGCTCTTCGAATAAGCCATGATGGTCATGCACGTACACACACACACATAGTATATACACCCAAGTAGGTGTGTGTGTGTGTGTGTGTGTGTGTGTGTGTGTAGACAGAAAGATAGGAAGAGAGAGAGAGTATGCAAATGAGGTACTGAACTCAGTTATTTAAAAAATCCAGTTATCTTTGTCTTTCTCCCTTGGTTAGTAATGAGCATTTGTGGAATACCTTCTAAGTGCCAGGCATTGTGCTAAGCACTTCACTTACATTAATTAATCCTCATAGGGCCCCTGAAACATAGTAGTCTTGTTATTGCTCTTTCCATAACAAATGAAGGCTTATGGTGTAAATTTACATTTTTAAGGTCACTCAGCCCCTCTGAGATCCTTTATTTACAGGCTTCACTCTTCATAGGTGGTACATTTTGGTGGAACAAATGGTGAAGGCTTCTGAACCAAATGTTTGATTACACACTTTCTGAATTGTATTTTAAACGAATGTAGCTGCTGTTAATAAGTAGAGTGGCTTCACATGGCACCAGTTTAGTAACAGCTGCGGTAGATGGTATGTATACCATATGGAGACGGAAATTACCTTCCAACCTTCTTTCACAGCTTATATCAGACAGATTCTCACACCTCCTCCTGAACCTTCTCTGTGGGGCAAAGGAAAGGGACTCCATATATGCCCTCTTCACTTGCACAGCCAGAGAGAGGTGGCTGCAAAGGAGGGTCCAAATATGATCCAGAAACCATTGAAGTTTTGCCAGTACTGAACTTGACAACACTGGAGACAGAAAGAAGAGGCAGCTCACATTCCATCTGGCATGTGGTGCCCTCTATTGTGCCTTCTGAAATTCTGCGGGTGGGAGGGGAAGCAATTTGTAGGGTTGGCTGATACTTTTCTTTTATGCAAATGAACCACTGTTGGTACACTCTGTCTGCCTTTCATTAGATTTGAAATTCCCAAAGGCAAAATGCTGTCTCCTTTCTTTACTGTGCCTGATGTCCAATAGTTATGGATGGTTAATAAACATCACATCATTTTCATATAGCTTTGACTAAGAATGACACTTTCCCATGAGTCTTGCTTGCTTTAGTTTCTCAGCAAAACTCACAAAGTGCATACATTTCCCATGAAAGGGCACTGTTTAAGGCCAGTTTTCCTTGCCTGAATCTCTTCCCCAAATTCCCACTAATGCTTCACTTACCTTTTCTCTGGGCCAGTGGACTTCCCCATCTGTTTTACTCTTTTTTCTACTCCCACCTGCAGAATTACATGGGACTCTCTGGTACCCTATTTCATAACACTTCCATCCCAGAATGGCAGTCCTCTATTCTCCATATATTTAATGACTCTTTTGAGGAAGCTTGGAGGCTTATTGACTAGGCTATTGCCAGTATGGGCATTCTTAGGAGAAAATTTCTGTTTTCATAGGATTTTTATACCTTTTGTCCTCCAAGAAATTGAAAAAAAAATGAATTATAAATGTTGATGATAATGAATAAAATAGTCAAGAACAGGAACCCTGTGTTATTCATCTGTGAATCCTAATTACAGGACATGGAGGGCAGTCAGTGAATGCTCATCAGAATGATAAGGATTCCTATATCCCCTCCATTATTTCCAAAAGAAATTGAGCAGTAAGACTTCTACAGGGAATGTGAGGTAGAGCAATTACTACCTCTTGATATTCATTGTCAGACGGCCAGAAGTATTAAATATGAGGACTTCCTCTTATAAGTACAAAATAAAACTCAAAGGGAAAAATATGGTTATTTCTCACTTATACTGCTTTGAATGCTTGAGCCCGGATTGAAGATTCAAAACCTAAAATGTCAGCAATGATTTTACTTATGAATGTCCCTGCTTCACACAACACGAAAGATGTGTTAGAAAGGTTATTTCAAATATTAGAGAATAGAGGGTATCTTTAGCCTTTGTTATAAAAATGTAGTCTGGATTTCTGCCAGAACTTTTGCAGACTTCTAGTTCCATTCTCCTGTTTCCTGACACCTCTGGAGTCCTTCATCTTCTGCTTGTGTGAAAGATATTGATCTATATGTGGAAATATTTACACCAATCAAAACTAAATCAAAACAAACTACCCTGGTCTATAAAAAGAGAAGCTTGTTTAATCAGAGCCAAGTGTCAGTTTTCAAAAATTAATAAAAAGGGTAAAAATGAAATGTTGGAAGAAGCAGAAAAGTGTTTATAGTTGTGTCTCAGAACAGGGGACCAATTTCACAATGCTTCCTGTGGCAAGAGTTGTGTTCAATAAGATGTGGAACTTTCTTCTTTTATTTTTCTTTTTAAAGTTCCTCCTCTGAAAAAAATTATTTCTTCAAAATCTGTGTAACTCTATTGAGAATACTAAGTTCCAAGAAAGGAAAATAACTTGTTCATTCATTTACTCATTTCCTTCTCTATCACACTGATTTCTTGCTTTTGAAGTTTTCTCTTTTTATAAACTGTCAAAAACTAAGAACTCAGTTCTTGGGAGTTCAACACCTTGTAAGCTTCATTTATAACAAAGTTATAAATCATTTAAAAGCATACTTGCAATTATTTTGTGAATAAATTGAATTTTTCAATGTGTCATATAAAACACGGTAAGTTTATAAGTGGAACAATTATAAATAATAATGGATCTGATTATAATTAAATTATATTGTCATTTAATAACTAATAATTGTCTAATTTAACATTAAATTGCAAACATAACAGTATTATATATTATAATGTATATTTATAATGTTATATATTATGGATATTAGATTATACATTGTAACAGTGGTCTGAGTGGTTCATTTTTCACCATGATTCTATCCTAAATGACTAGCCCAAGCCAACCAGAATTAGCCCATTCATTCCCTCTGTCCATACTGGAAGGTACTGACTCAACGCTGGCCAGTGACATGTGTGAGGAAGTGTACTGATGGCCTTCTGGGGTAGGTTCCTTAATTCAAAAGACACTGAAATAAAGACTGTTTTTCCCACCTGGACCTGCTGCAGCCACCTCATAACCATTTATGCCACTTTTCATTCTGCATACATTTCTATGGCTCTTTCTATGTGCACAGTACTGCTCTAAGTATTAACTCATTCAGTTCTCACAACATCCCTACAGGAAGATACTATCACTGTCCCCAACTCTTAGGCAAGAATATTGGGAGGTTAATTTGTCCAAGCCATCTTGCCACTAAGTAGCAAGGCTGGAAACTGAAGCCAGGCACTCTGGCTCCAGGGTACACTTTCTTAGCCATGAGGATGCTATGCCACCAATCCATCCATGGAAGTTACTCTTCAGTATGTGCTACCATCTTTAAATGTATTTACCTGCCTTTTGCTTCCTTACTTAAAGTGTATGCTTTGCTGGTGGCCACCAAGCCTTTGAATTAAAAAGAAAAAGGCCTCGAATAAAATAGATGCCTTTGATATTCCCTGAACAAATTATGGCCCTGACGCAGGGCAGAGAATACAGGAGTGAGGGCAGTAAGATTTTGGTGGAGGGAAAGATCAGATACCATGAGGCCTGGCGAGCCTCCCGAAGGGCCAACTGAGGCAGCACTAAACACACAGCGTGGGGGCCTGGGGCAGGGAGGAAAAGAGAGCTGGGGGTTGGGAGTACTCAGTAGTTTAATGACAGCCATGGTTTAGTGCAGCCCTACATGTACCTACCTGGCCCCTCGTATATATTATTTATAGGTTTTATAATCCATATGCCCTGCAAAGTAGGTATCTTTGCTATTCTCATTTCACAGATGAGCAAAGTAAGGTTTAAAGGAATAGGATGACTGGCTGGTAAGGGGTAAAGCCAGCCTGTGAGCCAGAACTGTCAGAGTGGAGAGCCTTGCTTCCTAACCAGCCACCAGCTTGAGTACCAAGCATGCCAAGAGGGAATGTCAGAGAGAAAAAGATCCACTCCACTGACACCTTTGCTGAGGACCACGGTTTTCCATCAAAACCCACTGCTCTAGGATGTTTTCCTTTCCCACGGGCCTCCAAATGAACAACTCAAATCTTTCAGGGAAGTTTTGGAGTTTATCTATTCTAAGTTGCTTGGAGTTGCTACCAAAAGGAGGAACTCTTTCCCACCCTACCCACAACAACCAAACATTGGAAACAACCTAATGCCTTCATGCTGTCTTAACAGAAAAATGGCTAAGTAGATTATTTTCTTTAATTTTTCCAAAAATAAAAACAAACCACATTCAGCTTCAACCCAATTGTAGGAAAAATAAAATTATGACCTCTCTTCTTGGTCCCCACACTCTCACCAGGATTCATAAGTGAATGAAAACCAGGAAAGGGCAGGGAGGAATTATACTTAAAGAGGTTGAAAAATTCAAGACTCAAGTATTGAATTTATATATATTATGAAATTATGAAATATAACACCATGTATAAACGACTACTGTTTAATCCACATACATCTACCATCATTTTTCTGCCATCACAGTCTTGGGATGCTCTGAGAATGGACGCAGCCGTGAGCTTCTCAGCCACGGGTAGAGTGACTGGAAAGATCAGTGCAGACTGGAGTTAAGTTGAACCCAAATGTTGGCCTTGCCATCTTAGCTTCAGCTTCCTCATTGGCAAACTGCAGATAATTCCTACCACAAAGGATTTCTGGGAGAATTAACTGATTGAGTGGAAAACTGCCTAGCACATATTCAAGAAAGGATACTTAATGGTTTCTTTCACATGAAAATGGAAATAAAAAGAAATCATAATCACATAGGAACATAGTGAGGAAGAAAGGTTTACTGATAAGCAAGACTAGCAATGAGGATCTGGCCTTACCAGTGAGTTCTTAATGGAAAAATAAGTGAAACTTGGACACATGTTGGCAAGGAAGGTTGTGATATAAGTTAGATTTCCAGCAGCTACTGAAAAGAAGATGACAGTGGGAAATCTCTCTCTCTCTCAGGTCTCTGGAGCCCTGTCCACTCAATTGAAAGCAGTGGGTGAGGGGCCAAGGAGCTACTCTGTGAATTCCCTTTGAGATGATTCTGCTTGAAAATCTGTTTTTTACCTACTTCTCCACACACCACATGACACCAAATTCTTACAAAATCAGAAATATCTATTTCATTAGGATTTACAAAGTCACATAAATAAAACCCTCCCACTAAAAGATGCAAATGGTTGAACATTTATTTCAAAGAAATTCCACAGAGGCACCAAGTCAGACTCATGTTCCTACCCTTAACTCTGTCCTTTGCCTGATGTGGTACCCTTTCCATTAAGAGATGTTTGGAAAAGGGACTGCTGAAAGGTCAGCTCATGCTGGGCTCATTTAGGCATTCCCCACAGGAAATGATGGAAATTCCTGGCATTCTTATCAGGGAAAGGGGTGAATTCTGCTGCTGTCAGTCTTGACGCGCTGTGGGAAGAGGGATGCGTGGAGCCCTCCTTTGTTGTTGGAGGTGGATGACTTCAAAGTGGCGCCTTTTCCAAACCCCAAAATGAAGCCAGGTTTCTGGGAAGAACCCCAGAAGGTGAGGGACAGGCAGCCTGGTCCCTAAGCCCAAACAACCAGAAGTCAAGACATCCAAGTGTTTATCTTGAGCAGCTTCCCAAAGACAGTTCAGCATCCTCCTGGCAAGGTCTTTCAGACCTCTCTGCACTGAAAGCAGAAACTCATCATGTCTCAGAAAGAACCTTTCTGGCCACCTGGCTAAGCATATACGTGCTGTTATTTTCCAGAAGCCCAAGTGGTCCTCTATAGTTTTAGATTCAGTTCCTCTAAACCTCTTGGCAAGAAACAGCTCAATGACTTAACTGGACCCATGGATTTGAAGTTTCATATGCTGATCCCTTTGGAAGATGGGTTTGTGAGGAGGGGATGGTGAAGGGAAGGGGGAGGGTGGGGCTCTCATGCTGCTTCCACAGGCCTAGCACTGTGCAGGTCAAACTGTTCAGAATGTTTTTGCTAATCTCAAATCATCTTTCAAGGGAAGAAAGGGAAAAGAGAGAGCCCAGCGTGTCTGAAACCAAAGGTACAGGGAGGCCTATGAAGCTGGGGGCGAACAGAGCCATTCGAGGGCACACTATGGTGAGCACACTTTGGAAAAGGCATCCGACATCACTTTTTGGGCTATAACCCCTAAATGATGGTTCAGCAGTTCTCTTGGGAATTTTCCACTTCACTTCTACAGAGGACTTGAGTTCTACTCCATAGAAAATGCTTCCTTTTACTTTTTGTTACTGAGTCATAGTTTGTAATTTTTCATATCTTTTTCTCTCATAGCTATTAATACTCCCTATCGCTGAATCCGAAGAAGCAATTTCGCTAAGGCTTTGTGAAATACGAGCAACAGATGTTTCCAGGTGACCCCAGTTGTTCAGTGTCAATCCTTAAATCTACCCATGATTTTCTCAGGTAGAGCCATGTATCTCTTGCTCCTCCATCATTCCAACTTTGGACATCCTACTATTATACCAGATCATATTCCAAAGAAAACACCAGAGAACCTAAAGCAACCAATGAAACCAGGTTGGTCTAGTCTCCCCGGCAACCCCCAGCCACCAACCAGCACAGAGAGGGGGCGAAGCAGGCTTTGAGGGAGGGCTGGGCCATCCGGCATGGTGCTCACCATGGGTCTCCCACACTGTCTACCAGGGTGCTGGGGCAGAGAGCCACTGTCCCCAGGTCTTGTTGTCTCTCCCAGTTTTCAGCAGTAAAGCAGGGGGTGTGATGAAACAAGAATCCATTAGGCTGCTGGAAGTCGGAAGGGTCCAGCAGCCAACGAGGTCCTAGGCACCATGTTCAAGAAAAGGACCAAAAGATTCAAGAAGGAACATAGTATCAGAATATTGGCCAACACATATGGGTTGTGTGCCAGGGAGCTAGACACTATGCTAATTCAGCATCACATTTAATTCACAACAACCCTATGGAGTTGGCCTATTATATCTTAAACTTTACAAGTGAGGAAACAGACTTTACAGTTTTGGAAATAGTATGTCCAGGGTCACACAGTCGGTAAGCGCTGGAACTCCGATCCAAACCCCCGCACCTGGTTCCAGCGCCCATACACCCACTAGACCTAACCACTGCACTGTACTGCACTGCCTCCAGGAAAGAGGGAAAGCAGCTATCAAATAGGAAAGATGACCCCTGACCTATTGGCCTCATAGAGTGGTTGTGGACAGATACATTTTTGTAAGTCATTTGGGAACATAAAAGTGATACACAAATGAGAGCTGGCTTTGTTATGATCATTTCTACGTGGAATAAAAAGCAGGATCTGGAACTCACCCTTTTCCCACACCTCTTCCTTCCTCCTATGGATTTTCATGCACTAATCCCTTGGAACTGAAATGACATTCTTCATTCCTCCTACTCTGTATCATTTTAAATTTAAAAAAACCTTTAATGCATTCATGTTAATCATATTACTAATTAGAAGGTTTCAGAAGACATTTCTGGATCAATTTATCACAAATCCCAAAATTTATAAATTTATATTTCTCCCTTAGAATATGAACTGATCATCTTTCCCTTTCAGCTAACTATAATAATAAAGGATACTAGAGGCAAGTATGATATTTTTTTAAGAAAACAGTAACTGGGAAATAAGTAGAAAGATACCATTATAGAATATAAAATATTCTATCTCTAGAAAATGAAAATTAATATATGTACCTCATGTTCCACGAAATGTACTATGCCAAACTGTAACTATGGTTACACCCCAAATTAATTAGCTCTGCATACTGAAGCCAAGAAACACCGACCCTCAGAGCCTGATTAAAGTTTCAAATGCTCACTTCATTAACCTTGCAACATTTCCCCTCATCAAAGCATTTGTCAGAGGAGCAGATAAGTGGCAAACGCATAAGATTTAACTCTTTCTCCAGACACCTGCTCAGAACTTGGGAAAAGGGGCTAACAAGCATGACATACAGAGAGACTGAAGAAAAACAGAAGGCCTGGTTGGGACCAAAATATAGTAATGAAGTAATGAATCCCCAAATAAACAAGGGATGACTGTCCTAAAATAATACCAAACCATACTAGATTACTGGAGATCACCCATTTTACTCTGTATTGTAACACGGTGCTGAATTTGAAAAAGCACGATATTATTATGTGAACAGCCTTGACTTTATATAGCACATTATTTCTGAATAACTATATACGAATAACTTTGGAAACAAGTCACCAGATAACAACTGGCTACACACACGTGAATAATGAACTTTTCCTGGTTCATCTGTAGTCCAAATACAGGTCGTGATCATTGCATTTACATAAGTAAGACATACCTAAAACTAGATAGTAACTAAACCCTATATATCATCCAGTCTACTTTTGCAAAAATAAAAGCCAACAACATTAGCATGTTCTGACTTAAGTCACACCTTTACGTCTCTTTGGGAATGAGGTTTCAGACCTGTCGCTCTTTGACATTCAGCAGTGGCAGCACCAAAATGTCCAGAGAATGTTAACAGCCCCAAATCTCAGGAGAGTGTTTTTACAGCGGTGTACCTTCAAAGCCCTTGTCCATCTGGTATCTCTCATAGGCCGAAGGCCTGTGAGGTGGACTTACCTATCTTGGCAGCTATCTGCTCCCAGACAGATGAGCGTCTGAGGCCCACAGAGTTTACATGCCTGGTTTCAAGTCACCAGAGGAAGAGGCTGCCTGGCCTCTGGGTGCCTCCCACCCACCGCCCCACACCAACTTTGTTGTCCTTCAGTGGGTGAAGTTTAACCTGAAGGAATGGCTTCTTGGGCTCTGCTGCTTTCAGTGACCAGCTTTGGCCAATTCTTAGGAACTGAAAGCCCATTTACCTTCTATAAAATCAGGTCCAGAGTCCTAGGCCCTGCAGAAGCGATGAGGCCTCCCTGGTGGGGCCGGTGTCCCAGAACTGCCGGGGCACTTCTAGGACAGAAGCTGAGTGGTCACCTCAGCTGCTTGTCTGGACCCCTCCCCAAAATCATGCTAACTTAAGGGAAGACCTGCATCTAGCCCCAGCTCCAGCTAACCTGCCTGAATAAGGACTTAACTCTATCTGGGCCTTACTGTCCTTCTCTCTATGATTAAAGACTGATTTAAATTATCTCAAAGTTCTTCCAGCTCCAAAGGTCTCCTCTACCCCTAATTGCATATCTATCACTTTGACTAAAAACTGAATCCAAAAATTCTCTATACTGAAATGCCTATTCAAGGCTTCCCATTTTAATTTCATCTCTGTCTTCTACTTGTACCACTTGGTATCACTCTTCGCACACATTTTTTTATGCTTTTCCCATATTTGTAAGTTGTTATCATGTCTCCTCTGAGTCAGCAGTTTGTGATTTCCCCATACAATTTAACCACCATAAATTAAATCCTTTCAGCAAAATTATTTTTTTGTGTGTTTTTCACCAAATACACACTCCTCTAGCTACTGTAATTTTAAATAAAATTTATGAAATTTTCCCTCAAGGTCATGTTTTTTAAAGAAACCTTTTCACTTGGGTCTTCACATTTCTATTGATTTCCAAATACAAAGTTGGAAGCTACTGATTTCCAAGATATACAGGCATGTCAACATTTGTTTGGCTTTATTTTTACAAGTTTGATTTTCCTCTATTTCTGCCCTTTAATTTTTGCTTTATTTTGTTTTCCTTTAAAATGTCGATTTCCTCTTTACCCCTACTACTCCCTTCAGTCCACCCATCATGGAAGAGCAGAACCCAGAGTACCAATCCAGAAATATGCAGTTGTGTAGATAAAAGATGAGGGCTACAGAGGAGAGGAGAAAGGGCTAAGCATAAGCCACTCTGCTGGCACAGGAATGGAGAAGCTTTGAGCCTGCACTCCTTTTTTAAAGCCCTTATTTTTCCCCAGAAAGAAATGTAGAAGTGTGTATCCAGAAGGAAAAATGCTAAAGCAAGGAGGGAGCCAGGGCAGCTGGGAGCTGGTAACATTAATCAAAGTCCAGCCAGAGCTTTTTTTTTTAAGCAACAGGAAATAGATTCATTCTCTTTTATATTCTCCCTCTCTCTCTCCCTCTCTCTCTCTCTCTCTGTCTCTGTCTCTCTCTCTCTCATATACACACACACACACACACTTACTCTTTTTCCTCTATCTGTCTTGCCAAGGCATGGAAACAAGCTGGATGGAAAAAAACCTCTGTTCCTTGCACTGCCTTTAGAACTCTGCAACACTCACTCGCAGTTCAAAGACAAATTGCAGAGCATGGGAAGCCTGGTCTCTGGGAGAAGCATGCCTGTGTGCGGCAGCTGGGGGGGCAGAAGAGCATGCTTTCCCCTAGGGCTGCTATAAAAGGTCGCCACAAATGTGGTGGCTTCAAACTACACAAACTTTTGCTGTGTTGTTTCGGAGGCCACAAGTCTGAAATGAGCTTCAGTTGGCTGAAATCAAGATGTTGGCAGGGCTGCGCTCCCTCCAGAGGCTGTGAACAGAAAACCTATTTCCTTGTTTTTTTTCAGCTTCCAGTGGCCGCCTGCATTCCCTGGCTGGGGCCCTCCCTCCACCGTCAGAGCACATCAGTCCAATCTCTGCTCTCATTATCACACCGCCTTCTCTCCTAGTCAAGTCTCCTTCTCCTTCTCCTTCCCCTATGCGGACATGCAATTGCATTTAGAGACCCCCAGACAACCCAGGATATCTCCCCATCTCAAGCTCTTCAGTTTAATCACATCAGCAGGCCACTGTGCCACATCCTGGAACATCCAGGTTCCAGGCTTAGGATGGGGTATCTCTGGGGGCTGTTAGTCAGCTACCGCAGAGCACTTGTGTCTAGTTGGCTCCTGGCAGAAGTCTTCCTCTCAGCTGTCCACTAACATAGACTAAGTTATGAATATGGGATCTGAGGAATAAGGGGCAAAGATGTTTTCTAAATACCAAACAGAGAAATCCCACATATATGGCTCTAGTCTTGTCATAGATTTACCCTTCCTTCATGTTTGGCCTGTAAAGCCAGCTGTTTCTATTTGGCAAACCCTGTAAGCATCTCATTGCATCCCCAAGCCTGGGTGCAGTTTCCATTCCACTGCCCTCAGTGTTGTAAGTAATCAGCCACATGTTATACAGAAACTCATTTTCCAACAAAGATTGCACCTCAGAGCCACACGTGTTCATGTGTCTCAAAAATCCGGCGATGGCCTAGTTATGGTATCCCAGATGGAGCACGGAAAGGAAAAGAGTTGGAACTCACCAAACCTCTTGTAACCGAAGGACTGCACCTCCTCCTCCTCTGCGAAGTCGTCTGCAGGGAAGAGAAGACACCGGGTTAACCTGCTTGGCCTGGCATGCGGGGGCAGTGAGGGACCCAGCTGCTACCATCCCCAGCTGCTCCCTGCTCTCCTTCGCCATGATGCTCATCACACTGGCTTTCCTTCTGCTCCTGGGCCACACCACACTTTCTGAGAAAAACCACAGGGTCCCTTCACTGGCTGTTTCCTCTGCTTGGAACGTTCTTCTTCTGCTCTTTATGTGACCTTTCTAATCCAGGTCCCAGCTAAAGTGTGATGCCTTTCAGAGGCTTCCCAGACCACCGAGCCATTCCCTGTCTCACCACCCTATTTTACTATTACTCTCTGATATCATCGTCGTTTATGTGTGTGTGTGTGTGTGTGTGTCATTATGCAACTTGTGTGCACAAACCTTTTCTTTCTTGTTTCATGAATGAATCCTGAGTGCCCAGAATGGTGCCTGTTACAGAGCAGGGGCTTATTAATAAATTCTGACGAGTGATCAAATAATCAACTGTCCAAAGGGTTAAGTTATCTCTGTATAATGGACCCAAAGCTCTCCCTTTCAGATGTGGGCTCTGGGGTCATCTCTTCCACCAACTGTGGCATCCGGGAGCCCAACATGACTCCAGAAATGACCATGAAATCCTTCCCCTCTCCTTCCATTGGATAAATGGGACTGACACATGGTTTCCTAGTAAATGCATTTCAGAAGACAGACCTGCTGTGGGAATTTCTAAGTGAAGGACCACTGTGGAAACAAGAGAGATGTTATATCAGCCAAGCTTTCTACCAAAAAGCCTACATCCCCCTCCTAATATGGAGATGGTGCAATTCCTTATCACATCGATAAAAACTTCTCATTTTACAGTTCTGACAGGTGTGAGTCTGGCAATTTATCATGTAATTAAAGGACACTTTTGAAGACAAGTAAAAGTATCAAGACCAGGTCTTTCCAAAGAGCCCTAACCAATTATTCTTGAGCTGGTCACCATTACTGTGCCAGCACCCAGCTTTCTCCCCCAACACAGTTCAATTTAAAAGCACTGATTCAGCATTTACTATGAACCACAGAACTGCCAGGCAGTGAGGCTTCAGGATTGACTGAAACATGGTCCCTTCCCTCAAGAAGCTGAAAGTCTTTCAAGGAAGAGAGGCAAGTAAGGGGAAAATAAAACCTCTATGATTGCTTTTTTAACCCCTAAGTGGGACATAGGACCTGAACCTCGAAATGTTATGAAAAACCCACGATGTATGCTCTCTGTAATACAATGTGGTGAATCTTAGAACCCTAGTTTGTTAGGAAGTGCTGGAAAACATGTGAGGGAGCAATGACTTCTAGCAGGGAGTGGAGAAGTGGACATCTTTGTGTTTCGCCACTGTTCCCTTATTCAGAGAACAGAGATCTTATTTAGAATCTAGACGGCCAGGTCTTCATAATTAGTGCTCTTATGCCAAGGATTAGGGCTTTAGTTATTTCTACATGGAAGAAATGCTTACCACCAAGAGAACAGCGCCTTTCTCAGTGACTGGTTAGTTCAGCCAATATAGACTAAGCCCCTACTCTGTGCCTGCTTTACTAAGTAGTTCTGTCTCATTAATGGCTGAGAGCCCTGGTCTAGTCTCAGTTAAAGAGAAACCCTTACCTGCTGCTTCTGCTTAGAAATCCATGCACTTATTCATTCATTCAATACATACATGCTTACAGCCTAGTGGAACTGATGAGACATGAACTAGGTAATGATGCCCCGAGATGTCAGCTTTCCCCTGCTGGCAACAGCCCCTTGCCACCAAGCCATGTCTGCAAAAGAATCTACTCATACACAGATGTTAGGGGCCCAGGAGGCATCACAGAAGATTTCACAGTGGAAACGGAAGAGCAGTTTATGCTGTGCTCCCAACAGCAAACAGCTTAAAATTTCCTGTTAGGCATTTCTGTTTTCCCCCAAGCTCTTCAGCAGGCCTACCATTACTTTGTTTGTTTGTTTTCTTTTTCCTCTCTGATCTTCTTCCCATGCAGCATTTAGCCTGACTGACTCCTCTCTCCTTCCTGAAATTTCCCTGGGAACTTCAAATGTCTCATATTTTTGTTATTAAGTAATTCAGCTCTGCATCTAAGTTAACATCCTCAAACCTATTAGTGGTTCAAGAAAACAAAGGCCTTACATGGGACCCCTAATAGGACTCAAGGAGGATCTCCTGCTTCTTGTCTTAACCCCATCCCAAAAGGATTAGGGATTCTTAATGCAGCTAATAAAGGAATACAAGTTCTATCTCATCCGACTCTAAAATTTGATAGGAAATCAAATGAGACATGAGAGGTACAAGTATACCATCTTACTGGGATTGTCAGGGAAAGCAGAAGTGTCTTAGAACTTGTTAGAACACAGAGAGGTATATTAAATCAGTTTTTAACGTTTTTCCTTTGTAGGAAAAGAGAACTTGGAAACAGTGCTACTATAGCCCTTTGTTGGGAATTCCTAATGGTTTTTGAACTATTAGAGATTCTGAGAAGTGCTAAAGAGGGGGGAGGGGTGGAAAGCTTGTTCTACTGTTTCACTCTATGTTTTCAAGGATTGACTTTGGAATCCTCTTTTTCATATCTTTAAAAGCTGGGTAGAGATGGGCAGGTAATGCTTATTTACAGTCTATTAACATAGATGTCCCCCCGAGCCCACTGCCAAATTTTCCCAGATGTGCAGTTAACCAAACAACTGGTTCAGGCTGGTGATGGTTGGGCATTCAGGGAACTGAGAAAGAGAAACATGCAAGGCAAGGGGCAATGGGGCTTGTGGCTGTGTGGACAACCCACATTTGGCTTCAAGCACCAAATGAGAGTAGATGAGAAGTCAGGTGTTCTTAATGCCTGAACACTTTCTAGAGCAAAAGACTAAGATAGGGCCAATGATGGCTGACAGACGGGTTTGAGGAAGACAAACAGCCTGATACTATGTGCAGTGTTGTATTCTGTTCTCTGAACCTTTTCCTCACATTGTGTAGACCCAAGCTAAGTGTGTCCCAGACTGTCTTTACAGTACTGGGGGCTTGCAAAGGGGACAGACTCAAAGAAGGACATTCTCCCTAGAGAATATTCAGTCACCTTAGCAACTCGCCACTTTTCCAAAGCTGTCTATGACACAGTCTAAGCCACATCACGGCTATTCTCTTACATGGGTAAGAGTTTGGTAAAGATTTAAGACCTCTACGTTCTGCAGTGGCCATAATTTGATCCCTGCTTCTGACAGCAGCTTGTCTGCAGGGAAGAAGTAACCTTAACACACGAAACAACAAAGCGTGCTGAATTTGAGATTTATATCTACAAGCCTGTACTTTCTTGGCTTCCACAGCTGTACTTCAGCATTTTCCTTTTAATACCTATGGGCTACACTCTCTTTTGCTTGCCTATTTCAAAATGTGATTTTTATTTCTTTTTTACTTTCCTTGGTAACTGGCTCAGAGTCACACTGGCCAGAGGTTGTGTGACAGTGAACGCTGAACAGAATTTTGCTGCTGGTTTATTCTTCGAGCCTCGGTATTCCAGAGCACCATGAGGTCCAGTGAAGTTTAGTTTCATTGTCTTGGAGAGTTGAGAGTTATACATATTAAAATGTTCCGATCAATTTGTGGACCATGCTGTGCACTATCCCTGTGGTTAGAATTGACTTCTCCTCCACCTGCTCTCCCTCTGAATCGTGTGAGGGCGCTTCTTCCAGCTGCCTCATATTCCAGTTTGTACTTTCACTCCACCAGAGAAAGCCATGTGAAAACAGGAAGCTTGTCACACTGTACCTGCAGCAATTAGTTCATTAATGACACATTATAGGCACTCAATAGTTGTTAAAAATCAAGCAGTTTAGAGTTATACACGTGCCTATCTCTCCTGCTAGCTGATGAATTCCTCAAGGAAAGAGATTAAATCTTTGCCTTTTTGAATATCACCATCTTTGAGGAAGTAAGAGAACTAATATGTAGTCAATACCTCCTGAAAATTAGGTACTACCCATTCCTCATGTTTCTGTTTTACAAATGAGGAAACTGAGGCTCAGAGAAGGTTGTCCCAAGACCTCACAGCTTGTGAGTAGCCAGACCAAGACTAAGACCCCTCTCTGCAGAGTTCCATGCCACTGATGGTTGTGGAGAAAGTGAAGGTTCCTACGGCCAGGATTCTCACCTGGCCCTGGTCAGCTAGCTCACTACAAATGTGTGGCAATACGTTGCTATTGACTCTATAAAGAGCTCTGCCCAGTGCTCTGGGGCTGCTGCATGGCTGCAGGAGAGCAGAGACTGGAGAGGTGGCAGCGCCGAGGACAGGGATTGAGATGGCTGTAGGGTAGAGAGTCCGGAGGCAGAGACGAAGGAGGATTACAGACCTGCAGACTGCTGGATGCAGACGTAATTCTAGTGCTCGACCTATCGCTGGGAGAACAAGCCAAGTAATAAACCCTTTTACCCCAAGAACGTTCCATTGTCATTCCTTGGTCTCACTGACTCCATAGTGAACTTGCCTGGTACTAAAACCCATTGGCAAGACAATGGTCACTGACCCCAAAGACCCAAGAAACTGCACACTGTGCTAGCAGCAGAGAACGCTAAGAGGCAATGATTTAAACTACAGAATTCTGAAAAGGCTTAGGAATTTGGGACACAGCTCACAGTGGAAGGAGAATAAAGATGAGGCTAAAATAGGAGGACTGGGCGAAAGTATGTTAAGAAGTAGTTGACCAAAATAAAAAAGATAGATAAGAAGTGTTGGTGAAGACTTGGTAAAATGAGAACCCTCATATGCTGGTAGTGGACTGCAAAATGGTGCAGCCATTTTGGAAAACAGTCTGGCAGTTCCCCAAAAGGTTAAACATAAAGATACCACATGATTTGGCAACTCCTAGTATATGTATATACCCAAGAGAAATGAAAACATGTCCACATGAAAATGTGTACATGAATGTTTGTAGCAGCATTATTCATAACAGTGAAAGTGGAAACAACCCCAATGTCCAAGAACAGGTGAATGCATAAATTGTGGTATAGTCATATAATAGAATATTATTCAGCAAAAAAAGGGAATGAAGTATTGATACATGCTACAACATGGGTGAACCCTGAAAATATTTTGTTTAGTGAAAGAAGCCAGTCATTAAAGACTGCATATTGTATGACTCCATTTACATGAAATGTCTATATTAGGTAAATTCATAGAGTCAGAAAGCAGATCAAAAGTTGCCTTAGGGCTGGGGATTTTGGGGGAAAGTGACTGCTAATGGGTATGGGGGTTTCTTTTTGGGATGATTAAAGTGTTCTACAATTGATTGTAATGATGGTTTCAAAACCTGTGGAAAAAAAAACACTGAACTGCACAGTTTAAATGATTGATTAGTGTGATGTATGAACAAAAAAAGCCACTGGACCTCCCACGATCCCCACAGAGCTGGGTAGCTGTCCCTCCCTGATCACAGCAGAAGACCAAAGGCTTACTATTCAGAGAAGTTAAAACAAGAGATCTCTTGTCTAGAAGACACCAGAAAAGCTGAGGTGAGGGGAACTATTATGGAGTTAGGGGAAATTATACTGAATTTTCACTCAGTCCTCTTCTCCCCCTTAGTCAGACAGACTGTACCCTCCAAGGCTAAAGATTAGAAGGTTCTTCCTGGGGAATCTGCCCAGTTAAGAGAAAAATAAACGAATAATTCTGATTTCAGGAGGTGGAAACCACCCAGCCAGGTCAAGCTTGAGTGTCAGTTACAGTTCACAAAACCCCTCAAAACAGAGAGGTTCTAATTAATCTTTATAATACTCTGTCCTTACATATGAGAAGCCACCAGACATCTGACACAGACTCTAACATAAAAAGACACAAATGAAATAAAGGAACCAGATAAACCAACTTGGAGGAAATAACACATTATACAGGATGATAAAAAAATTTTTTTAACCTTACCACTAAAACCCTTACAGAGATAAGAGAAGATAATGTATCCATAAAATAAGAACCGGATGCCATAATAAAAAAGGGACCATCAAAGAAAAAGAATGAACTCTTGGAAATTGAAAATATCACAGAAATAAAAACCTGGAAGAGTTGGAAGACACAGTTGAGATATCCAGAAAGTAGGGGAAAAGGCAAATAAATAGAAAAGAATAAAGAAAAAAATTAGAGAATCAACTCAGTGGGTCCAATATCCAAATAACAGGTGTTTTGGGGAAAAGCCAGAGGAAGAGATACATCAGAGGAATAACTGAACACTTCACAGTATGGAAGGATATGTGTCTTCAGAATGAAAGGACCCATTACTTCCTGGCACAAAAGAAGGAAGAAGAAATCCACTGCAAGGCACATCTTCATAAGACCTCAGGACACTGAGGACAAAAAGAAAATCCTAAGAGCTTCCAGACAGAGAAAAGATTACTTACAAGAACTTTAAAAAAAAAAAGAAAGGCTTCATACTTCTCAACAGCAAAACTGGGGCTTAAAGAAAAGAGATCAGTACCTTCAAAATTCTAAGGCTAAATTATTTCCAATACAGAGATCGTTCAATTAAATGAGTAGGTGACATAAAGATCTCTTCAGACGTGCAGATTTCCCCAGAAATGTACCCCTCATACACACTTTAACTGAGAAGTTATTGGAGGATGCATTCCATTAACATAAAGAGCAAGCCCAGAAAGGTACTGTGTGTGGGTGTGTGCACAAGCTAGCGTGTGTACACACCCCAACATAACCCTAACCTTGAACAGGTTAGAAGGCTCCAGGCAAGATTTCTTGAAGAAATTGAAATCTACTATGTTTGAACACATTACACAGAGATTTTAGAAAGTGGAAGAGACTTTGGGGATGAATAATGATGCATATACGTAGGAAGTAAAACAAACAAAATAAGATTATTTTCTTCTGCTGTTTTTTTTTTTTAATTGAAGTATAGTTAACATACAATATTATATTGTTTCAGGTATACAATATAGTGATTCAATAGTTATATACAGTATTAAATCCTTACCCCAACTAGTGTAGTTACTCTCTGTCAACATAGAAAGATGTTATAGAACTATGACTATGCTGTACTTTCATCCCTATGACTAATTTATAGTATGATTGAGATTTTGTGCCTCTTTATCCCCATCTACCCTAACCCCTCCCCACGATAACTACCACTCACATCTCAGTGTGTATGAGTCTACTGTTATTTTGTTCATTTTTTCTTTTGTTTTTATATTCCATATATAAATGAAATCATATTGTATGTGTCTTTCTCCACCTGGCTTATTTCACTGAGCATAATAGTCTCTAGGTCCATCCGGGTTGTTGCAAATGGCAGGATTTCTTCTTTTTTATGGCTAAATAATATTCCATTGTATGTATGTACCACATCTTCTTTATCCATTCATCTACTGATGGACACTTTGGTTGCTTCCTTATCTTGGCTATTGTAAATAATGTGGCATGGGCTGCATGTACCCTGATTCAGAGATTTTGTTTTCTTTAGGTAAACTCCTATAAGTGGAATTATTGGGTTATATGGTATCCCTATTTTCACTTTTTTGAGGAACCTTCATACTGCTTCCCAGAGCAGCTGCACCAACTTACATTCCCACCAACAGTGTAGGAAGGTTGCATTTTCTCCACATCTTTGCCCACACTTGTTGCACTGAATCTACAAATTACTTTGGGCAGGATGACCACAAACCAAGAGGATTATTAACCCCAGAGGAAACTAAGTTATGCAAGAAGAAATATGAGCCAGCTGTGAATAGCATTACATCACTGTAATAGTGCACACACTGACTATTGATTTAATATTGAATAGTACACACCCTGAGTATTGATATATTAATCTACTATAGTTAATACTGTGTTATAATTATATTGAGATGATGTAGGGCAACAGGAGGGATCCATGAGGGTTATTAGGTGGAGGTGAAGGATGAAAGAACTCAGTACTCATCTATTACGAAGGGAAGTCAATATATAATGTCTAAAACTATAATAATAATAGTAAGGAAGGGTACCATAAGCATATCTTCTGGTATTGTGGTAGATCATCTGCATAAAGGGCTACCAACAGTTCCTGCAATCCCTCCACATGCAAGTCCATTTCCACTCTCTTGAACCTGGGAGGAACCTGTGACTTGCTATGGCTGATGGAATTTGCCAGAAGTAGCAGTGAGTAACCTTGGGGCCTGCACCTTCGAGGCCTTTCAGCTTCTGTTATCACCCTTGTGCAGCCAACTCCCAGGTGAAATGCCCAAGTACCCTGCTGGACTAGGATCCTGGAAGATGAGAAACTAGAAGGGGGAGGAGAGGGAACCGGCCAGCCCTCAGCCATTCCAGCCACCCCACTGATGCTCTAGCTCCGCCAACGCCTCAGGAAGCAGACACCAGCCGTGCCTACCGAGCCTGGCCTGAACCGCAGAATCATGAACAAATAAACACCTGTTGTTTTAAGCAACAGAGTTTGGGGATGGCTTGTCAGGCATCAGTAGTTAACCAAAAGAGAAGTAAATGCCAAAAGGAAACGCTAAAAATGTTCCTGAGAGAATGTCCTGGGGACTGGAAAATGATGAAATGAAGGTGGGGTGCACAGGAGATTGCTGTGTGATAATTAATCCGTGATATCATTTGACTCTTTACGCACACCTCTAGCTTTGATAAAAATAAAAAGCAAATGAAAGCAAATGTGAAGGGAATGAGAACGGAAGATGAGAGTCAGGTAGACAGAAAGAGCAGTGCTCGGGACCAGCAAATGCTGCCGACCAGCGAAGGCAGCCTGCCCCAGAGAGCCGGCACGCCGAGTTCAGCCTGAGGCGACAGAGTAAGGAATCTGGGCTTGCGGCCTTAACCACCAGGCCTACAGGAGGCTCCTACAACTGCCAGGCTGAACCAAACAGGTTCAGGCTTTCTGAGAGCCAGGCCGAAGGACCGTGGACAGAGACGAGGCTGGATTTAGACTTCTTCTCCAAGCTGGGCTCAGAACCCCATCCCCATGTGTATTTCTGCCAGCTGCTCTAAGCTGTTTCTACCTTGAGGCAGCCCCATCACTGTTAGAAAAAAATGGTACAGTCCCATCAGTTAAACTATTTGGCTGCTTCCAAACCAGCTGAATGCGCTCTGCTCTAAGCATTCCTGCAAGCTGGCTCTGTGTGTCCCTACCACCACTGCCTACTGCATCAGGCCTGGGTGGTGAGAAGGGGAGGGAGGGCCTCTACACTCCTGGAGCCGAATGCCTGGTGCCATCTGGACCCCTGAGTCTATAGCCATGGTCTCCTGGCCAGTGCTCCATGGAGTCGCTTTCATATAGTTGTCTGCGGGAACTGTGGCTCCACAGTGTGTCATCTGGGTTGCTAAATAACTTGGGTATCTCCTTGGATGTTGCTGTGTTGTTCTGGAAGACTTTTTTCCTAAGGCAAGAAGCTGATGTAATGGTAAAGCTTGGGCTTCGGAATTAAAAGACCTGGGTTTGAACACGGGCTCCACCTTGTATAGGCAACATAAACTCGTACCTGCCCCTCAATCTCCCTGAAGATGTGACCAATAATGTCTCCCTCACACATTGTTGTGCGGGAAAAGTGAACTGATACGTTGAAAACACCCGACACACACCAGGGGCTTAATAAATAGGAGGGATTTTTTTGAAACAAGGGGGCGGAGGTGGTGACAGCAGCTCCTCTGCTTTAAGGACCAAAATAAATATTGCAGGACTCAAATGTTCTTGAAATACAAGATAGCTGTAGGTTTCAATAGGGGCTGTTTTAGCCACCTAGTTTCAAAAGACACAAAGCTCCAGTCTGAAGGGAGCATTTTGGGGAGGGTGACAGATGGAGTTTGCTTAGCAGAAGAGTAGTATGTGGGGTGGATTCAATTTGGGCTGCAGCTAACCGGTACTGAAATACCTATTTGATAACGAAGATTTATCTTAATGTATTTGGGCTATAAAAACTGAGGGAGACATTCTTTAACCTTGATTTAACCCTAAGAGACATTTAAGTACTATCTGCCCTGGTTTCATACCTTTACAAAAATAAAATCTTACATGGCCCCTTGTAAGGTTTACTTTGCCCCACTGGCATTTCTGGGCCACCGTTGTTAAGTCCTCTGCAAGCGAATGAGCTCAGTGAAGTGTAATAAAATACCTGAAGTTCAGGATAATTTTGATCAGGTAATTATATCTGCCTTCCACAAATGCTCCAGCATCTCCCTGCCACCACACCAAATGGATAAAGGAATTTGAAGCCATTTAAATATTTGTTCATTATTCCAAATGTTACAGAAGATTTATTTTGATTTACTCAGCTACTTTCTCAATTTTATGTTTTGCAACAATAGGATCATTTTGGTTCAATGACAGAGGTGTCTTTTTTTAAAGTCAGAATTATAAAGACATAAAATAACTCCAGTTTCTGGCACAACTTGTAATTCTGATGCTTGTAAAAAACAGCAGAGACTTGTTTTTAGAATAATGGGAAAGATGATGCCTTGCCTCTTCCTTTATGGTCCAACAAAAATGGAGCGATTTTTTTTGTTGTTACTTCTACCCCTAAATTGGTAGTGAGGACTAAACCAGATTTCTCCCAGCAGCCAACTTCAACAACCTAAAAAATAAGAAACAAAAATGACACACAAAACCTTGACTTCCACCTTTATCATTCATGGGCAGCTGCAGGGGAGGTGAGGTGCCTCCTTTCTTGTATGAGGGGCCTTCTTATCCAGTCATGTTGGTCAGGTTAACAACATGAGAGTCAGGATGAGGACTTAAATCCTTGCCCTCAAATTTTATAAGGGCCCTGGAAGGGCCTCGAATACACGGATCATTTAGCAAGAAAAACTAATACTGTCTATTTCTCTGGAGGCACACAAATAATTAGTAGTCTTTGTTAAAAAACCAAAAACCAGAAAACAAAAAACCTGACCCATCTGTTTTGTTTTGAAACCACTTAACTTTATGTTTAGGTTATCCAAACAATTGTGCCAAAGTAATATACTATAATTAATTACAAATGAGGGACCAAAATTGAGCACAGGAGACATAGTTTGAGAAAACTTAGATTTTTTTCTCACTTCCCACAGTGAAATATCATGCTTGAAAGTTTCAGGGTGGTCCTGATGCACCATTTGCCTCTTGAAGAGTATTATTAGAGTCATGTAATCTGAAATATGACACATAATTCAAGATAATGAATAAGCTCCAATCTCTTCTCCAAATGAAAATATCCGTGTGTTCAGCCAGGCTGCCCTCTCCCCCTGAGTCTTCCAGCAGCATCTGCCTGAACCTCAGACTGAGTACTCTTCACCTTCTACTTTGGTTCTTTATGCATATGTCTTTTTTAAAATTAATTAATTAATTTTTTTATTTTGGTATCATTAATGTACAATCATTTGAACATTATGGTTATTAGACCCCCTATTATCAAGTCCCCCCCACATACCCCATTACAGTCACTGTCCATCAGCGTAGTAAGATGCTATAGAGTCACTACTTGTCTTCTCTGTGCTATACTGCCTTCCCCGTGTCCCCCCCCGCTACATTATGTGTGCTAATCGTAATGCCCCTTTTCCCCCCTTATTCCTCCCTTTCCACCCATTCTCCCCAGTCCCTTTCCCTTTGGTAACTCTTAGTCCATTCTTGGGTTCTGTGAGTCTGCAGACTGCAAGTTTCTTAAGGACAGAGGCTATATATACTATTTGGATATATTTCTGTAATATACTAAGTGAAGAATATTTGAATATACTTAAAACAAAGAATATTGGAATATATTTAAAGAATATACTCAATAAAGAATAAGTGAAAGCTAGTTAGAACTTGGTGGCCCAGTTGAAATAATAAATGAAATAGAAATATGACCGCTTAATGGAAAACTAATACTACTAATGACATAGACATGATATCCTATGTTTTTTTAAAAATATATAAATTTGCCCTAATACTTATTTAGAGATAAATTTATGTTTTGATTCTTTGATGTCATATCCTTACTGGATAAAACTGGACACTGGATTTGAGCTATACATCTTTAAAAATATTATGTCATCATCAGTAGGCACGGAAATGATAGTGTTCCTGGGAAAGTCAGTGCTCCTAGGTAAATTAATATATTTACATATATTTATCAACTTCCTACCACTATCATAACAAATGAAAAAAATATACCATTTCACTATAATTACAAACATTACTATAAATATGGTCCCTGCATTTTCAGTGGGGCCGATTTTTTACGACATTACAAGAATGACCATCACATGTGTGGTGGCTGCTGGAGAAGGACCAACACTGACCCTGTTCTCCCTACTCCTGATGTCAGCTTGAACACTCTTATAATTTGAAAATTGCTTTCATTTCAAAACCGAACTTCTTCTTCATGGTATAAACCATATCGTTTGATTAACTTAACACAAATGGTTCATGACTGGCAATTACATTACTGCCTGGAGGAAGCAACAGGTTATCATTATACAGCATAACAGTAACTAAAATGTCTTGAGTTCTCATTAAGTGCTAGACTCCACTAGAACTTGATCCATACTAGCATGTTTAATCCTCAAAACAGCAAACATACCAAAAAATGGCATCAGCTAGATGCTATTATTATCCCCCAGTTGACAGATAAGGAAACCAGGGGGCCCCTGGGAGGCTAAGTAACTTGCATGTGGTGCCTAGACCCTCTGGTTTCAGAGCCCACACTCACCACCACACTGAAATGATCAGGTTCCACTCCTAAAATCCCTATATGTAATTACATTTTATGAAATGATGGTATTTTAAGGTACACATTATCAACTATAAAGTTGGACTATTTTGCCTTGGAATAATAAATCCAGTTGTATAAATATCAGCTAGTTTCCTGACATTTCTATGTCACCAAGAAGTGACTTAGGCCCAAAGAAGTGCAGCTACTTCCACAGACCCAATGACGTTGGTTTTTCACACAGAATGCCAAATGTCCAATCTCTCAGGCTAGTGAATACAACTTCATAAATGGCTTTATAATCCCAAGTCATTCCAGAAGTATGAAGGAATCATATTTAATATAGCCAAGTCCAACAAACTTCCTTAATTTTTAAATCTTCTCCCATGTTGAGAAACACATTTCCCTTATATTTTTTAAGAGTATTGACTATAATATTTATGATAAATTCAGGGGTTAAAAGAGCTCCAGGATCTCTTTGGAATTTGAATTTGGGATTACTAATTTCTTCTTACATTGCCTTAAGCAATCAGCAGCATCTTTTCAAGGTATTATATTGGTTTGTGCACTTCAAATATCATTCACTTAAAGAGAAATCAAATCACTGCTTGATAGAAAAGTTACCTCCCTCAAGCTCTGGCTGTTTGATATGTTTAGAAACTGTGCTGTCAGCAATGAAGAATGAAATACTTTCTATGAAGAATGCCTCTACCTCCCTATCCCTTGTTTAAAATATTTACTTATTATTATTTTTTAAATTTTTACTGATCACCTACAGGTGGTTACAGTCTGCTCGTGAAAATGGCACTTTTGACAAGGTCTCCTTGCTTCATGGAAAACCTGTCAGCAAGATAGGTAAGGTGCAAGGGCTGTTTTCAGAGTTGATGGTTTCAGTGAGCCATTTACATTCATTCAACCAGTCCTAAGCAAAACCTTCCAGAAAATAAACTCGACACACAGCAGCAACCCCTGGAATCTGCTTTACCTTTGCAAGAGCTCCCACCTAGTGCATCCTTTAGCGGCTGACTGAAGAGCATATCAATCTCTTCAGAGCTTTGATGCCAGGTTATTATAGATCTGAGTCCAGATGGTAGGACTTCCTCTACCTTGCTCACTCAGTACCTAGTGGAGTGTGGTACACAGTAGCACTCGAAGATGTGCTGGCAGAATGCAATTTTAGGGTTTGGCTAGGAGGCAGCCTAAGCTAGAGGGGTAACACGTGGATTCTGGAGTCACACTGAGATTTGAACACCAATTTCCCCACTGACTAGCTGGGTGTCCTTTGACAAGTATAACTCAAATCTCTCTGAGCATAAGTTTTCCTATCTGTAAAGTGGAGAAAATAATAACGCCTGGCTTGGCAGGTCCTCCACATCAGCTATTATTAAAGGGAAAAATAATAAGTAGGGATATTAAGTGGCCCAACAGTCATACCTGACTTGTTTGTGAGCACAAACCATGATACGGATCAGCCTCGTCCCTGGCATTTATCTTCCAACACTTGACGCCCTGTTCCCTGCCGCAAGGCCATAGACAGCAGCTCTAGAAGCTAAGAGAATGAGCCTGTGCCTCTGGAGAGTCAGAAGAGCAGAGGATGGAAGGGGCAGGAGAGCCTGACAGAGCTGAGCCATGGTGGGGGATGGACTCTTTTAACAGAAGATTACCTCAAAGACAGGGAATGCTGTCCCCCTCCTCCCACCTGCCTGATGGTTTTCACTTTTCTCCACCAACTCCACCAACTAAGGCTCCAAAGCACCGAGGGCACACACTGCCTGCAGGAAGGATGTGCTCTGCCCCCACTCTGGGCTGCCTCTCCCGAGACCACACCCTTCCTCCCACCAATGGAGACACGTATCAGGCTTGCCCCTAAGAGATTATTCACATGCTGGCTTTACCCAAGGCAAAATGTACTTTTTCTATCACAAAATTTAAACGTCTGTTTTCCCATTTTAAAACTAATAGTTCAAAGGCCATTTAACTTACTTTGGCAGCAGTTGCATCAACTGTTTTGAAATTATATTTTAACAAGAATAAGCACTAATTCAGAAAATTAGACACCTAGTAATGCTACAACTTGAAAGCTAACATCTTCCAGCTTTCCCCATTCACACCATTAACAGTGGATAAGCCACATGGCTGGGGGGAGGCCAGGGGAACAATCTTGGGAAACTGCATAGGAGACCACAGAGAAGATCTATACTTAGCAACAATGAAACCTCATATTAAGGATGTCAAGAATCCCCAAACTAATGGAAAGTCCAAAGTATAATTAGACTGTAAATTTGACTTCCAGAGGAAGGGGCAGCCCCAATTCCCAATCGGTGAAGGGGGAAAGGCCTCATTGTGTTTCCATTTCCCTTCAGAAAAAACGACTCTTTTAATGTTAAATGCAGTCGGCACTTACACACTTTTTGCTTATCCCAGTTAAGGACAAGAAATCTTAAGACACTGAGAAAGCAAGGAGACTGTGAGTCCAGAAAAACAACAGGCAGTAGGGGGATATACTGCTTATTAGTGCATTTTAAAAGTATTATTACCAAACAGTACTCCAGAAATATTTATATACAAAAGCACAAAAAAGCAGCAGTTGAATACTATGCTTTGATGGCATTAACCTCCTTCCTGTGTTACACTGTAACAGTGGCTTTGGCCTCTGTTGTTCCCTGTGCTGGTGGTTGTTTTCAGCCGTCTCTTAGGCAACAAGTGCTGCTGCATTAAAACTCACCAATATTCCCAACTTTCAGCACTAAAAATGTGACTTAATAATGATGCACCTAACTCTAGAGGAGTCAGATTCTTTCATAAAGAATGTGTTATCTAAAACCGTGGATTTATAATGCAATACAGCTAATTGAAAATAAGATAGGAAATAAATTAAAACCCACATCATGTTTTAATCTTCAACTGTTGCAGCAATGGAGCAAGTAATTTTCTTCTGGAAAATATATAATGATGTCATTATTTTGGTACTTGTGACTCCAGAGATGGAGGAAATAGAGACAGATATTTGCTAAATGCAACAGATAGGTGGCGTTGTGGCCCTGGCACATACGGAATTAACTCCAAAAGCCTGGGTTATTACAAGGGCCATGTCCCAGGTTTAAACGACAGAATCGGGAAGCCAAACAGGCATCTGACTCCAACAGGAGCTGAATTTTTGCTTTGGAAAATAAACTTCCATGACTTCTAAGTTGACAACTAATTTTCTGTCTGGTTAAAGAATGTTTTAGTTGATACTTTAATGTTAAGCATTTGCAAGGCTTGTCATTGACTTCTATCATTTAGGGAAGTCAAATTCTAATGAAACGTTGGCTTTCTTAAGCATAATGAGTTAAAACTAGTCGACAAAATCATGAACTCAAGGACAACTAGATTGGTTACCTAAGGCAAATTGTCAAAATAATTCCACTTGGTAAAGGCAGCTTTGCTTTTTGGCTAGAAACACACATTATGCTCTTGTCCAATTTCTTGGCTCCACCCCTTCCTGGCTGCTGTACCAACTGTGGGTTACTTGGCTTTTTAGCTGTCTGAGAGGCATTTTTCTTCTAGTCTGTACCAAAGGTTATCATATCTTGTGTCCTAGGTCATTCCAAGCAAAACAGGGAAACTGGCAAAGCTTCTCTTTAGTTGCCTACCATCCTCCTGCTTGCCAGTTCCTATTTCTCTGTCACAGTTTCCACAGCTATTAAGCAGGGGTTAAAATACCGACCTATAGGGTTGTTGAGAGGATTAATTGACAGAGTGCTGTTAGGGCATATAGCACTTAGTAGGTATTTAAAAAATTATTACAGTTCCCTCCCTTCCGCACCTCACCAACCAGACAAATGAATGCAAATCATACAGCAATTGCTGGTAAGCAAAACTCTTACAGCAATGACTCTGCTACAGGGGGTCTACAAACTGGTCCAGAATGCAGCATAAATCTCACAAAAATATGTTTAGGACTCTATGTTTTCCATTAGCAGATTTGAATTAACATTGAAAAATACCCAAATTGCAGCAATAGTCATTTATCCATACAAAAGGTAACAAGATTTTCAGGATTTAGGAAGCCACACGGGAGCTGACAGAGTTAGCAGCTGGCTTATCTTCCCAAGAGTTCAAAACGACTGACCTCAGTGACCAGCAATGGTAAGATTAACTTCTGGCTAAAGCGATAGTAACTGAGCTCCAGAGTAATGTTTAGCCCTGAGAACTCTTTCCTTTCTGGGAGGACCCTTGAATCAGTTCTAGCTAATGAAAGTACGTGTTTCCTAAAATACAAACGAGAGGAAAAAAACAGTGGAAATACAAGGAACACGCACCCGGCGTTTTAAACATTCTTTAGTCAGAAAATTGTATCACATCTTTTGTTTCTCGTCCCCCGGGGGCGGGCCCCTTTTCACCTGGAGTTCATGTCCCCTCCCTTCCCAAGATCTGATGAGGAGACCTAACGCCTTGCTTGGAAGGACAGAGAACTGGCAGGACGTTATTGCTGCGTATAGTTTAGTGAGATCCTCCTTTCTGCGAAACCTGGAGCCAAAAGTTACTTTCCCAGCGCGAGGTGCTCCCCGGGTGCCTCCTCGGACAGCAACCCTGGCGAATCCAAGCGGTCTCAACGCGTGGTCTCCGCGGCTGCGCGGCTGGACATCCGGCCACGGCGGCCAGGCGGCATTTCGCACCAGCCCCCTCACGCAAGTCCGGCCCGCGCGGGGACTGAAACGCGTTATCTTAGCTCAAAACCAAGAACTCGAGTTTGTGTAAACACCACGCCGGCCCATCACCAAAGGATTCCCTTTGATGCCTCCGCTGTAATTATTAATCTCACATATATATCGGATTCTGCTGACAAATCTCTGTGTTTCTATTAAACAGAAGGCTGCCCCGCAAAGTCCTCCTCCTGCGATTCCGCTTAAAGGCACTATAACATTTGACACTTTCCTAAACTGGCTTGCAGAGGACACCGCCCAGAGACGATTTAACAGGATGATTTGTGACGCCCTTGAACACACGTGGGCACACCAGCTTCACAGGCGGGCACACGCAAGGGACGCGGGAGCGAGAGCAGTTATTTTCCAGGCAGTGGGTCTGATGGAGAATGATGCCAAGCGCGCTTCCCGAGCCAGCTGAACTCCGCGGGCACCTAATCATTGCCAGATGTGGGGAGGGCGCACCGAGAACATCCCCGAGCCCCGGAGCAGACACCCGGCCCGCGGCACGTCCACCTCCCGCAGGGGGAACCGGCACCAGCGGGGCAGCGAGGACCCGGGGAGACCGGGCAGCGCCAAAGCGCGGAGACGCACCGCGGGGAAAGTGGATGCCTCCACTCTCCTCGGCATATTTTTTCAATTAAAAAGTTGGGAACTGGAATCCGTAAACAACGACTTAGGACTTCACACTACTTTGCAGAGACATGATGGGGAGGGGCTCTTAAGACGCTTCAAAACCCGCAACCTCCAGGTCCCCGGCTGTGCCGGACTCCGGGACCGGGGAGCGCCCCCGATGTGCACGCCCCAACCCCGCGCCGCGTCCCCGCAGCCCACGGAAAGTTCGCTCAGGGATGCGCTCCGCCCCCGCCCGGAGCCCCGCAGCCCGCCGTCGCCCTACCTTTCATGGTGACCGAGGAGCCGCGCCGCCAGCCAGGAGCTCCGCGCCGCCGAGGAAGTTCGGGCCGAGCAGCCGCTCACTGCGCGCCCATGGCAGCCGCGCCGCGCGCCGGCCGTCTGCGCCCAGCCCTTCCTCGCCGCCGCCGGCCCGCGCTCCCCGCTCGGCGCTCTGTGCCGCGGGGCCGCCGCGCCGCTCCCCGGGGCGGGAGGCGCCGCTCCCGCCTGCGCCCCTCCCCTGGCCTCCGGGGCGCGCTGCCCGCCGCGCCCACGCCCCTCGCGCCCCCCCGCGCCCGCCCCGCCCTCGGCCCGCGCTGGCCCTGCGCGCCCACTTTCTCGCCTCGCCTCTGCCCCGCGCCCTCGCTCGCCCGGTTCTGTCTTCTTGTCGGGGGACCAGCGGCCGAAAGAAGTCGAGAGAAAGCGTCTCCGGGGCGGCCAAGCACTCACCTCGGTGCCGCTGCCGGGCTCGTTTCTAGACCCTAAACGACCTCGAGTGTGGGGCGGCAGAGCTGAGGAGCAGCAGTGTCCCCGGGCGGCGGACTACGCCTGCCCCTTCCCCAGACGGCTGTGGACACGGAGGGTTCCAGGATTACACAGGAGAACGCCCTCGGGGTCCAAAACTTCCACTTGCGCGCGTGTGTTGACGCGCGAAGGAAACGGGCACCAGGGAGCGTGCTCATTGTCGCCCGGGGGCAGCTGTTGCTAAATCCGAAGTCACCATTAGACGCTCTTGCTGCAGAACTTGGAGCAGGTTACAAATCTTGGACCTTCAAGAAGAGAAACTGCCCCAAAACCCACCACACTCCCCTTGGTTGGAAAAGTCACTCTTCCCCCCACCGCCCCTGAAATGATCAGGTTGACTCCAGTTTTACTAGGAAAGGAGGCTGAGCTATTGAGCGGCTTTCATTGTGGCCCATCAGTTTGCCCCACTGTCATCTCACCTTTTAGAACAAGCAGATCTATTGTTTTATGCTCTAAAACATAATTTATGTGGTGAGTGCAGCTATGGGGAGGAAGATGCGGAGGAACTTCTTTCAACGACCATGAAATGAAAGATTACCACGCACTTAATACACCCAAAGCAACGCAGTGCTGGCTGGGCCATGGCTGCACTTTTCAGATTTCCTTTTCTGAGAAGTTGGTAACATGGTGTAACCAACCCACTGATTCATTCTAAACAGGGACTTCTTTGCTCTAGTAAAAGGCAGTGCCCAGAAATGAATACATTCTAGAATATTTCACAGACTCTCCATTCCAGAAGCTTTCTTTTTTGAACACGAAGGGAAAATTTGGAGATGACTAGCATAGAAAAGACAAAAACTGGCACTCTTCTTTTCCAAGCTAGGGCTCGATGAAGCTACAGGAAGCATACTTCGGAGCCTTGTTCAGTTCTCTCCAAGCTGCCTGCCTTGTCTTGCAGGGTAAGGGAAGGTCGCTGAAAGCAGCCCAGGTGATGAGTTCTCAGCTCAGAACCTACTAACCAATGGTGGTGGGATGCAGTAAGCCCATCAATTTCTTTGTGTAATAATTTCTCTAACTGAAAAATAGAATTTTGGCTCCAATATTTGACTGAAAAAAAGTGATTTAAAAACCCTGAATTACAGATATGACACCAAAGCCACAGTCAATAAAAGAAAATATATAAATTGGATTTCACTAAAATTAAAAACTTCAGTGCCATCAAAGAGCACTATCAACAGAGCAACCCACAGGATGGGAGAAAACATTTGCAAACCATATATATAAGGGATTAATATCCAGAACATATAAAGAACTCCTAGAACTCAACAACAGAAAAAAACCCAATTGAAAAATGGACAAAGCACTCAAAATAGGCATTTCTCCAAAGAAGATACACAAATGACCAATAAGCATATGGAAAGATGCTCAACACTAATCATTAGGGAAATGCAAATCAAAACCACAATGAGATTCCTCTCCACATCCATTAATATGATTATTATAAAAAACTCAAATAAAAAAATAACAAGTATTGGCAAGGATGTAAAGAAATTAGAACCCTTATGCACTGCTGGTAATGTCATTGAATGTACAATGATACAGCCACTGTGGAAAACAGTATGGTGGTTTCTCAAAAAATTAAACATAGAATTGCCGTATGATCCAACTTCTGAATATATGCCCAAAAGAACTGAAGGCAGAGATTTGAAGAGGTATTTGTACCTATTGTACGTTCATGGCAGCATTATTCACAAGAGCCAAAACATAGAAGCAACCGAGATATCCATTCAATAGAGGAATGGATGATATATAAATTGCGATATATACTAATAATGGAATATAATTCAGCCCCAAAGAGAAAGGAAATTCTGACATAGGCTATAAGATGGATGAACCTTGAAGACATGCTAAGTGAAATAAGCCAGTCACAAAGGACAAACACTGGATGATTCCACTTACATGAGTCACCTACAGTAGTCAGATTCACAGAGACAGAAAGTGGAATGTTTCCAGAGGCTGTGTGGAGGAGAGAATGGGAAGTTAGTGTTTAATGGGTACAGAGTTTCAGGATTTCAAGATAAAGAGTTCTAGAGGTGGGTGGTGATGATGGCTGCGTAATATTGTGAATGTACCTAATGTCACTGAACTGCACACTTAAAAATGGTTACAATGGTAAGTTTTCTGGGTATTTTACCACAATAAAAAAATACATTTCTAACAGAAAAATTATGAGGTTGGGGGAAAAAAAACACAAAAACTGAAACCCGTGATGTTATTATGATGAGCCAGACTCACAAACTGATGAAAAAGCAAATTCAGCAATTCTTTGGAGGACAGCTCTAAGGAGGGCTCGTGGAAGATGCCCCCCACCTCACCCCCCACCTGCCCATGGTCTTCAACACAGAATGCATTGAGTCCTGTGGTACGTCCCAGAGGGCACCTGCTGGACTTCCTCTCTGAGTCCCACTCCGGAGCATACAAAGGCTGAAGGTTGTGGGTCCTTGCAGATCATCAGCTGGTCAAGATTTCTCTGGTCAAGATCCCCGGGAGGAGTTGAGGACTGAGCTGGAGCTCAGGGAGGGAAGGGAAAAGGCGAGGAAGAGGAGCATTGCGTGGGTGGAAAGGCCTGAGGCATACCCGTGAAGATGCTTTGAACTCCTCAGAGAAAAGGGGCTACAGGCCCTCCGGGTCAGACCCCAGCCCCTCACCTCCAGAAACAGCAACCGTGCCCCACATTTACATTACATTTATTAACCCGGGGAAGGCATCCCCTCATTAACTCCTCACTCTAACACTGTCCTAGTGTCCCCTTCTTCCTAAGGAAAAGGCCCAACTTCCTTGCCTCCACCCTGACTATCACCCCTACATTCTCACCAAGCTCTGCTTGTACCTTCAATATATTGTCTCACTCATCCCTGCTTCTCTCCATCTCCCCATGTAAAGACCACCCGTCTGGAGCTCTTCAAGGACCTTCCACGTGGCCTTCCCACACTCACTGCTGATTCTCCACTCCGGACTCCAACCACAGCTGCCCGAGCGGCAAGGCAGGACAGATGAGAGCTGGGAAATGAATAAATGGAACTCAACCATTTCCCAGCCTAGTGCCTTCAGAGAGCTCCCAGGCTGCTGACGTGAGGAGGGGGAACCAAGGCTGAGCTCAGTGGACTTCGTGAGTGCAGGGAGACCAAGGCAGGACAGAACAGTGGAGGAGAGAAGAGCAGGCTGTCTGTGCTGCCCACTGAGAGCACAAGGATACCCGATCTCTGACTGTCTCTAGGCTTCCTCTCCAGCTAGCAGCCAGTCACCTTCTGGCAACTGTCCCAGCCACCACCACCTCCCATTTGCCATTCATTTCTCTTCTCTCCTTATGCAGCATCTTTTGCTCTATTTCAGCCAGGCTACTTAGTGTCTCCCCATACATCATGTGCTTATTCCATTGGCGAAGCTTTGCACCTAGCCTTCCACCTCCAAAAACATTCTCCTTTCTCCAGTGTATCAGTACGTTGGTCCATGTCTTTTAAAAACACAAGTCCCACTTAGAAATGGACCTTTCATCCAGGAAGCAAGACTTACATGATTACTGGATACTTGGCACTGCGCTGCGCCCTCCCCGCACATCAGTGGGTTGGACAGTGGCGTCTGCAGACCATCTGTATCAGAAACACTCTGGGGTGTAAAGTGAAGGTGGTTGGGCTTCACCTCTGACCTCCGAATCAGAATCTTGCAGGGAGAGGCTCCATTTCTATCACTCCCAAGCTGATTTTCATGCTCACTGAACTTGGAGAATCATCACAGTTTTTTATGTGCTTCTTATGAGAAGGACCATGCTTTCTTCATTTTTATAACAATAGCTCTAGCAATTAACAGTCAGTAAAAGACTGAATAAATGGAAAGGAGATTAACAATGGAGGGAAATGCTTAAAAAATGCAGAGCCAGGAAAGCAAAATGTATGAAACATCCCTTAGGATAACCATTTATGGATGATACTCCATAGTCTGAAGACTGAGCCGGTAAGTATGGCAAGAGAATGAGCTTGTTTTTTGAGAATATTGGCTTCTACAGCTTGGTCATCTTTATTTTCTCTTCTACACTTGACAAAGAACAAACCTTGTTTTGCCAGAGCAGTCTTGGTGCCGATAAGCAAGTCCTCTAAAATGTTATGATCCCACAAAGAGACGAATGGTATTGTAATGGGCACCAGGTGCTATGTCTCCGTACTCCGAGATGTGAGTATGCTTCAGAACTGCATGAAAAGTTTTTCTGGATAAAGATACAGGTTTTAGGTCTTTCAAAGCTTAGGGTTTTTTGTCAGTTAGTATTTCTTTAGTTTTCACACAAACTTATGGTTTTGAAAAAGGGCTCTGATTGAGAGCTACTTTCCCCGTTTGTCCAAAAAGCCAGTATTTTATTCCACTTGATGTTTCACAGTCCAGAAGATCAGCCCGAAGTTGTTCCTCAGCCCACTACCAACCACTGATGGTTCTCAGGGCTGGCACCAGAATAAGCATGAAAAGTACAGCATAGAGAATGTAGTCAATAATATTGCAATAACTTTGTATGGTGACAGATGGTAACTACATTTCTGGTGGTGAGCATTTTGTAATGTATATAATTTTAGAATCACTATATTGTACACCTGAAATTAATGTGATATTGTATGTCAGCTATACTTCAATTAAAGAAAGTAAAATACTTAAAATAATAAAAATATTTAAAAAATATATAAAGTATATATATACCCCAAATGTTTGAGTTTCCAATTTTCACATTTATCAGCTACAAATCAGTTGATCAGCTATAGTAATCAGCTACAAATATATACCTAAATATATATATATACAAATCAGTAATCAACTACATATATATGTGTGTGTGTATATATATATACACATACTACATATTTTTTATACACATTTGTAGCTGATCACTTTTTAAAATATTGGACTACCTCAGAGGTACATCTTTGTGTATTATGCTGTTATTCCCAGTGCACAGTAAGCATTCAGTAAATGTTTGTTGAATGAGTAAATGAATGAATACTCACAGATTCAAAAGACAGAGGAGCTATTTTATCTTTCCATCAATTGTCACCTACATTTAAAATGAGCCTCTTCTTTACAGTAATAACAGTAGCCATAGCTGGTGCTTTCTGTGTTCCAGACTCTGTGCTTAGCCCTTGATATACATTGTCTTATTTATCAGATTCAGAAAATACTTGCTATTGTAGAGAAATCACTTTGAGTATTGATTTCCTCCTTTGAGAAATGAGGCCAATACCGGTCCTGCAATATTTTGGGAAAGGTTGGAGATAATGTTTTAAAATAGCTCTCATACTACCTGTCACGTAGGAGAAGCTCATTAGATTGTAGTAATTTTTCTCATATTAATTTATTATCTTCTATTTTGCTCTTTAAGGTAAAACAGAAGACCAAGTTTTACAAAAGTAAAATAGTTTTGTTCAATTATTTTATATGAAATAACAATTTGGCTTGGTTGGGAAGAGCCTAATAAAATTAATTTAAAATCGAATGATGGAATCTTTTTAAAGAGACAATTTCATTTTTAAGAGCAAACAAGTACAAAAATAGTAGAGATACCTAAGAGAACCACCTTAAGGGATAGATTAAACTGTTTATAATTCACAAGTACATTGTTACTAAGTATGGTATGCTCAGATATCTGGACATAATTTGTTCCCTGAAGTAATTTAAACATTAACTTTATGAATATAGTTTATATTATAATTTGATTAATAATGGTGAAAAGGTAAACTTCTGCTAAGCTTTTGTCAAAATTGTTAAATTCCAAAGAAGTATAACAAGATTGGTGAGGTTTCACAGTATGGTTTTATTCCTGTGTGGTACTATCTGTTGATATTACAGTCTCTCAAGATTGGAAAATTTTTATTTTACTTCTTACTTCCTATAAATAACTAGCTGTTTTCATTGGAGTTTTTGACTCCTATAAATAACTTGCACTACATTTTAAATTCAAGGTTAAGATCCAATAATTCTTTCCATTTACTTATATCTTTCATTGAGACAATACATTATACTTCAAGTTTAACTTTTTCTTCACCTTGAATGTGCTTTCTTAGCACTTAAAAATGCTGCATATGAATATTCTGAGATATCCTTAAAAATAAAGAGCACCAGAAGTGCAAATAACTTATTAAAAAAGATCTTTTATTTCATAGACTTTTCACTGAGTTTGAAATTGTTATTTGTTCTTGTGATGTAGTGAATTCACACATTACTCATGAAGTAGATCTACTCTATAGATTTTAAAAGTTGTGGATTTCCAATTGCATACAATTACAATATTTAATATTTCATATAATGGAAGCTAAACCCCAGAAAGGTTCCAGAACTTTTCTAAGCCCAAGACAGTCAAGAACAAGTTTCCATTAAGATTCCTATTGGATGTGTTCAAAACAAGCACATCTCACATTGAATGATTTTCCAGTAATTGCAGTTTAGCTGAATGAAAACCTTGAGACTGAATAGAAAGAATAGGAATTGTATAACTAAATCTACAGTGTTGCAGTAACATAGGGGAGAGTGGGAAGAGAATTCTTACATCCATTTAAAATCTCCTATGGAGAAAGTACCGCTAATGAAACCTTTATAAATCTTTATAATATATTTGAATCTTAGATTTTTCTGTGCTGCAAAGAAAGACAATGCCCATAATTCATAACCCAGGGTCCTGATCCCATCACAGACCACGGTTAGTTCTGCTGGAGCCTAACTAGTCTCTCAATGTTGTGGCACATGCTCTGGGCAGCCTATTTCCCATTTTCTTCACAACCACTCCTGACCTTTTTCCTGAGGAGCCTGTTTGATGGCCCCCCTTTTATTCTTAGCAGAAAATCACTGGTTATCTGGCAGGAAACTCGAGTTCCTGCACTCTCCCTCACTCCTACTTGCTCTACAACTTATTTCTCTCAGCACCTGGCTTTGCCACTTCTCCTGACTGTCACAGGAAGAGGCATCTTATCTGCCAGTCAGGGCTCCCCTTCCACCTGTGCTCTCAAACCCCACCTCTCCCCACTCTCACACCCCACCCACATCTATTATCATCACCTCTCCGTCCCTTTTTCTCTCTTCCTTAATTCTTCTTTTACTTCCTACATTTTTCCATTGAAGTATAGTTGATATACAATATTATATTGGTTTCAAGTCTACCACATAGCTATTCAACAGTTGCATACATTATTAAATGCTCACCCCAGCTAGTGTAGTTACTATCTGTCAACATAGAAAGATGTTAGATTTCCTGGCTATATTCTCTATGCTGTACTTTCATCCCTATGACTAGTTTATACTATGACTGAGATTTTGTGCCTCTTTATCCCCTTCACCTATTTCACCCACCCACCCCAACCCCTCCTGCCATGATAACCAGTTCTCAGGTCTATGAATCTATTGCTGTTTTGCTCATTTTGTTTTTTTTTATAGATTCCACATATAAGTGAAATCACGTGGCATTAGTCTTTCTCCACCTGGCTTATTTCACTTAGCATAATACCCTCTAAGTCCATCCATGTTTTTGCAAATGGCAGGATTTCTTTTCTTTTATGGCTGAATAATATTTCATTGTGTATATGTATGATATTCATCTATGGATAGACACTTTGGTTGCTTCCATATCTTGGCTATAAATAATGTGGCAGTAAACATAGGGCTGCATGTATCTTTTTGAATCAGAGATTTTGTTTTCTTTGGGTAAATTCCTAGAAGTGGACTTACTAGGTGGTATGGTATTTCTACTTTTAGTTTCTTGAGGAACCTCCACACTGCTTTCCATAGTGGCTACACCAACTGACATTCCCACCAACAGCCCTACACTCTTCTTTCCATCAGAACCAAGCTTCTGAACTCATCTACACTTGCAAATTCCACTTCCAGGACCTGTTCCCTCTTCAAACATTGGCCACATGGTGGCACTGGCCCTGCTATAACAAAGGTCATTCAAGCCATTCAAAGGGCGAAATCCAATGGGCACTTTGCCCTCCAACCTTGATTCATTTAACTTGTGTTGACACTCAACTTCAGTCTCTCTCTTCCCTCTCACAGGTGTCATCACGTCTCTCTGATTCTCCCAGCAACTCCATCACTCTTCACTCTTGGTCTTCCTTGCAGCTCCTCCATATCTACCTTGCTTCAAAATAATGACGCTCCTGAGGACCATGCCGTTTGTTCTGTCCTTCTCTGATGACCTCTGTTTCCTGCCTGGACTCTTCTGAGCTCCAGACACAAATATTCAATTGCTTACTAGATACTACAAAACCTTTCCCTTTCATGTAGTTTCAAATTTACTGGCACAAAGTTCATTGTAGTCACTTAAGATTTTTAAAAAACTTCCCTGGAAGGTTTTGTGTTCACACCTTTATTCTGGCTTCATGGAATATACTCTGCCTCTTGACTTTGGGCTTGTCCATATGCCTTGCTTTGGCCATATTTGAAGTGACTTGAAATATACCTGTGCTTTTGCGCTTGCTCTCCCGCTCTCTGATGATCTGTCATGAGAGGAACATGAACCAGGTAACTGCTGTCACAGGAAGGGAGATGTGAAGCCAGTCACATGCCCTCAAAAGCATTTGAGAGACACACGGACAGACCTGAAACCAGCTTGGAGCCTGGTTCCTAGCACATAGAGTCCAGCCAAGCCCAGCCAAGTGGCAGCCTGCCAGCAACCCTATGTACTTGAAAACAAATGGCTGTATTTTTTTTATTAAGGTATTATTGATATACACTCTTATGAAGGTTTCACATGAAAAAACAATGTGGTTACTACATTTACCCATATTATCAAGTCCCCACTCATACCCCAATTCAGTCACTGTCCATCAGTGTAGTAAGATGACACAGATTCACTGTTTGCCTTCTCTGTGCTACACTGTTTTCCCTGTGATCCCCCACACCATATGTACTAAACATAATACCCCACAATCCCCTTCTCCCACCCTCCCACACCCCTCCCCTTTGGTAACCACTAGTTCCTTCTTGGAGTCTCTGAGTCTGCTACTATTTTGCTCCTTCAGTTTTGCTTTGTTGTTATACTCCACAAACGAGGGAAATCATTTGGCACTTGTCTTTCTCTGCCTGGCTTATTTCACTGAGCGTAATACCCTCTAGCTCCATCCATGTTGTTGCAAATGGCAGGATTTGTTTCCTTCTTGTGGCTGAATAGTATTCCATTGTGTATATGTACCACATCTTCTTTATCCATTCATCTACTGATGGACACTTAGGTTGCTTCCATATCTTGGCTATTGTAAAAAGTGTTGCAATAAACATAGGGATGCATATGTCTTTTTGAATCTGAGAAGTTGTATTCTTTGGGTAAATTCCTAGGAGTGGGATTCCTGGGTCAAATGGTATTTGTATTTTTAGTTTTTTGAGGAACCTCCATACTGCTTTCCACAATGGTTGAACTAGCTTACATTCCCACCAGCAGTGTAGGAGGGTTCCCCTTTCTCCACATCCTCACCACCATTTGTTGTTCTTAGCCTTTTGGATGCTGGCCATCCTTACTGGTGTGAGGTGATATCTCATTGTGGTTTTAGTTTGCATTTCCCTGATGATTAGTGATGTGGAGCATCTTTTCATGTGCCTGTTGGCCATCTGAATTGCTTCTTTGGAGAACTGTCTCTTCATATCCTCTGCCCATTTTTTAATCAGGTTATTTGCTTTTTGGGTGTAGAGGTGCGTAAGTTCTTTATATATTTTGGATGTTAACCCCTTGTCGGATATGTCATTTACAAATATATTCTCCCATACTCTAGGATGCCTTTTTGTTCTGTTGATGGTGTCCTTTGCCGTACAGAAACTTTTTAGTTTGATGTAGTCTCATGAGTTCATTTTTTCTTTTGTTTCCCTTCCTTGAGGAGATGCGTTCAGGAAGAAGTCATTCATGCTTATATTCAGGAGATTTTTGCCTATGTTGTCGTCTAGGAGTTTTATGGTTTCATGACTTACATTCAGATCCTTGATCCATTTCGAGTTTACTTTTGTGTATGGGGTTAAACAATAATCCAGTTTCATTCTCTTGCATGTAGCTGCCCAGTTTTGCCAACACCAGCTGTTGAAGAGGCTGTCATCTCCCCATTGTATGTCCATGGCTCCCTTACCATATATTAATCAAATGGCTGTATTTTAAAGCTGAGGTTTCTTGCACAGCATTATTGTGGCAATAGCTAACACTTTATAGTTTATTACATTTGTTTTCTTCACGTTTTGAGAATTTTGGTGTACAGGCTTATTTTTGAATCTGAGGGTTTCTGTTTATTTCCCTCTTTCTTCTCTGTGCTTATCACAACCTGTGTAGTAACTTCGAGAAGTCTTCAGCAGGGCCCCTGAGCCCTCTGTCCAGAGCAAAGTCTTATTACAGTTTGTGGATAAAATGAGAGTTCCTGTGGCCAGGATTCTCACCTGGCCCTGGTTGATTAGCTCACTGCACACCTGTGGGCAATACACGGCTGTTGATGCTATGTAAAGAGCTCCACCCAGTGCTCTGGGCGTGACATGGTGGTATGGCTGCAAGGCTGCAGGAGAGCAGAGCAGAGGCTGGAGTGGTGGTAGTGCCAAGGACAGAGGCCCAGAGGATAGCTGTGTGGGCAGAGGGGCCCAGAGGCAGAGACCAGCTTGCTGCATGCAGACTCAATCTGAGTGAACAGGATTTTAGTGACTGACCTGCCACCTGGAAATAAAGTTGGGTATAACCCTTCCACCCCAAGAACGTTTTGCTGTCAATTTCTTTGGTCACATTGAATCCATAGCGAACTTGCCCGGGGCTGAAACCCATTGGCAAGACACAGTGATTCTCCAGGTCCTGTGAACAGGTAATATTCAGAACAGTCACATCTGATCCTTAAGCCCGAGGGTCGCTTGGCCCAGGTCCTGAGTGTAAGCAGTGCTCGCATCTCCCTAGCCCTCTAGGTATGAAGCTCACATAAGATAGGGGCCCAAATAGCAGGTCAGTTGAACTTCTTCTCAGTTCCCATTTGTGCGGGAGTTAAAACCAGCCCCTAGTTTCTAGGGTTGAACTTGGATCATCTTTTTTACCTCATCTAGGTTTTTTGAGTCCTATTACCCCATAGGACACAAACCGTACCTCCACCTGCTTCCAGACTCTGAGCCCTGCAGGCCCACAGCTTCATCAGGCTTATCATTTTGCACTTCTCTTCTAAATTTCATCCATTGTTGTGATGCTTTTGAGAGAGCAATATCTTCTTAAGTTTCTCTAGGTATATTCCCCCATCTCTGCTGTGGGTTTGGAGTGGGGAAGGGGTGTTTCAAAACATGAACTCACAATGCCATCTGAACCAGAATTCTGGACATTTCTTCTTGTACATTCACCAAGCACTTACACTTCACACACTCATAGTAAAACTGAAATTCCACCTATCCCTTTCCCATGGAACTGTTGTTTTCTGTATTCCCTAATCTGGTTAATATTACCATCACCCATCCATTTGCTCAAGTCAGAATCCTCATTCGTTCTTTTTTTCTCACCTTCCATATGTATCTGCTTCCAGTCTGACTACTAACTCCTCCTCTTGCTGGTCCTCAGTCCCAAGTCAGCTCACTAAAATGCACATCATATTCTCTGACTCCACAGCCTGAAAGCCTTCAGTTAGCTCAAGGATAAAGTGCAAATTCCTCAGCATAGCATGGTGGAAAGGGCAGGCATGATTCCCTCTCAGCCTGAGCTCTGGCTTCAAATCTATTGACAGTTTTCTGTCAGCCTGTTTCCGACTACACATTTCTCTTTGTGACCTTTGCGCTAATAGAAATCCTTTCACCTGGACCTCTACCCCCACGCTTCATTCCTTTCCTCTCCACGGCTCACCTGGCAAATATTTGAGACTCAAGGAAGTCCTGTTCTGAAAATGACTTCTACAAACCCTCTACCCCCAGAGTTGGCTGATCCCTTCTCTGTGGCTTCAAGGAATCCGGGATTACACCTCCATTACAGAACCTAGCACACTAACCGGCATGTGTTTGCATACATTTGTTTTCCCAACTAGGTTGTAACCTTGTTGAGAGCAGGTATCATTTTATTTCTCAATATCTAACACCAAGTCTGACATATAGTATGCACCCAAAGAATGCTTGTTGAACTGTTAGGATTAAATGTGGGTGAGTCTTTTTCCACTAAAACTTCTGTTTTCACATTAGTGAATGAAGGAATTAGACTAGATGGCCTTTAAGAATTCTTTCCAGCTCACCATTCTGCCACTGTCAATGCCTCAAATGTCCATGTTCACTATAATTCACATGTAAATTACTATTATAGATAATATCAGTAAATCTTTGGTGTTCCAGGCCTCAAAATATGATGGCAGTAAAATTGAGGGTAGCTTTAATTAATGTTTCTAGTTTACCCTGGGTTTTTTTTGTTGTTATTTTAGACTAAATACAAAATGAAAAAGAGGACTGTTAGGTAAAAGCTACCTTACTCCAAGTTTACATTTTACACAAGTAGTTCTGATTCTTTAATACAGTATTTATATTTTTATTTAAAGTACTTGATTATCAGTTTATTCTAATGGGAATCTTTTCTTTGCAGTTGTTTGGATTTTATATTATTGTTTTAAGGATTTAGAAACCTATTCACTGGAGACCAGTTAATGTGGTACAATTAAACTATTCTGGAAATCAGAAATTCCATTTCAGTCTCTGGCTTGGCTGTCCTAAACTTTTCAGGTTCATGTTGGAGATTTCAAGCACCTGTAAATGGCATGAAATCTAAGGAAACGGAGAGTTCGGTTCAGGTCACACATGACCCAATATTTGCCAATCATTCATTTTATTCATTCAACAAACATTCATGCAGTGTCTGTTAGGAATCAAGCACTGGGGACACAATAGTGACAAGATAGAGTGGTTTCTGTCTTCAAGGATTTTAGCATTTGCTGGGGGAAAGAAGATATTAAACAAGTAAAAAAAAATACCACGCATAGTGTTGACAAGTTAAGAAGCTTTTGAATGCAGATAACAGAACACCCAACTCCAAATGGGTTAACAACAAAGGAAACTGACAGATGTCTATTAAGTTCAGTGGTAGGCTGGCTAGAGCAAGCTTGATCTAGACAGCTCAAAACACGTGACCAGACCCAGCTGTTCTTTGTCTTCATGTCTCAGCATTGCCTCCATGCCGTAGGCTCCTTTGTCATCAGAACCCTCTCATGATTCCAGGCTGGCTCCAAGAAACCCCTGAAGCTGCAGGCAACATCATTCCCAAGAAGTGGGGAAGAAGGAATCTGTGTCCTCGCATCCCAGCATCCCAGCAAGTCTCAAGATGTATTCTGATTGGACCAGCCTGAGGCATGTGCCTACCCTGAGCCAATCACTGTGAGGGGGGGGGTGTCGGTTGCTTTAGCCTATATCACGTTTCACCCCTGGGGCCAGGCATGGTGCCTGTGTAGCCAGACTGAAATAGAAAGGTGTTGGGAAGAGAGGAGGGGTCCTGGGAAGGCAATCCATGAATGTTTACTGCAAGTGCTGTGATAGGAAAGTATGTCATGGGCACTGGGAGGCAGGACAGTGAAGCAGTTAGGAACAAAGGCTCTGAAGTCACACTGCCTGTGTCTGAATGCCAATTCTGCCAACTTACTTTCCTGCCCTGTACTCAGTTTTCTCAAGTATAAAACAGAGATTGTAATAGTGACTCATCCCTCAGGTTAGTTTGAGGATTAAATGAGGTAGTACATGCAAGGAGCCTAAAACAGTGCATGGCACTCTTAGCAGTTATTATTTTTGTATTAAAGACACCTAAGACAGTCTAGGGGAGTCAGAGAAGGCTTCCAGGAGGAAGTGGCATTGACACCCACTCCTAAAGGATGAGGAAATGTCATCTAAGGAAATAGAGGAGGACTGGTTTTTAAGAAAGAGTAGACTGGTTGGTCCCCCAGTTTTTCGCTACAAATGGAACTTGTACTAATTCATAAGGAAATGTTTCTCGTGTTTCATTTTCTAAGTGAAATATCCAATGATTTTATTGGACATATAATTTCTAACTTTTGGAAAGGGGAGCAATGTGCAAATGAAGTTCAAAGAAAGGGAATTTAGAAATAAAAACTGGTTTATGCAAATTATTTTGGAATTTGGCTTTTTTAAAGGTATATGTACATGAAAAGCATTTTCATTTTTTTGTTTTGTTTTGTTAAGATTTCAATGTGCCAAACACCTGGCTATGTTTTGTAGATTTATAGCAAGAAGAGGTTAGAAAAGAAAGTGCGGCAGGGGTTGGGGGAGTTCAGAGTTAATTCTCCATAGGCCATTGAAGCTAGTGAGAGGTTGGCCCCAAAGACACACAGGCCCAACTTGGAGCACCTACGATTTATTAATCATGAGTCACAGAAATACCGGCTATTGCAAAGCAAATCCACAGAAAGGAAATGAGGCATCTTCCAGGGAAAAAGCAAACCCTAACCCATTGGTAATGTAGGTCAGTGAGGATACACTGGCCTTTATGAAACCCATTCCTTCCCATACTCAGAACTGTCCAAAGCTGTGCCTATAGTGACCATCAGCAAGCTAAGGAGCACAGCAGAGGTCATTCAGTAAACCTTCACCCAGTCACTTCTCTGGACGAGGCACTCTGTTAAGGGTGGAAAATACAAACATGTCAACACAGCCCACCAGGCACTTGTCTTCTGGAAATACAAGGACAGCAGCTAACATTTACTGATCACATAAGCACGCCAACAATCTGCAGATTGCTTTGCCAGTACAGTTGTTCCCCCTGTGCCCATTTTACAGATGAGGAGACTGAGGCTTTGAGCCATTAAGTACTTTGCTCAAGGTCCACAGGTGATCAGGCTCAGAAGCAGGACTCAAATTCATGATTCATGACTGTATGACCTCGGAGGGTTTGCCTTTCACCATGTCTCTGTTGTCTGAGCAGCCGGACTCGCTTTGGAGTCTGCGGGAAGCTGCGTGTCCCTAGACGGCAGGGCTCTCCATTCTCTGCTGGGCCAGGGAAGTGACGAGAACTGCAAACTACAGGTGGCTGGTGTGGAATGCCAAAATGGATTGTTTTGAACCATTTTCCCTCTGTTGTTCTCAAAGATGGTTGAAATCCATTTGATTCTTCATGGTGAATAATTGTCCCTTTCCAAAGAATGATATTGAAAATTATGGTTCTCATCAGGAGAGCTTTATTGGTCTTTATATGTGCACTGACTTTTTCCTAACAATAAAATTTAAAACCAAATCGCTTTTATCTTTAGCCCTGAATGCAATTTTAGTTCTTTGTTAGCTATAAAACTGGAACTAATAGAGGACAGTCATGTAGATAACATTAATTAAACGTGCATTTCTAATTTTAACTCAGTCCCCCAAAACAAGATGTTTAAAAGAGTTCCTGTGTATGTATAAAAGACAGAAAGCCTTACTCATTTAAATGTAAGTCTGAAAAATTTCTGTATATTTTGAGCATAAAATCAGTCCTTTCCTTCCCTTAATGTCCTTATTCATATTTTTATAAATCAGTAAAATTGTTGCTAAAAATCATTTGAAACATTTTTCAATCACTTCAACAGTATTTTATAATCCTGATAGAGTGAAATTGCACTGCTTCTTAAGAAAACATGCCGAGCAAGGACTATCTCAAGAATGTGTAAATATTCTTAATCTTATTTCCTCACCTCTCTTAAAGAATGGAGATTCATTTAGTTGAAATCCCCTCTGGCACCCATTTATTCAGTATCTGGATCTTTCATTAGAGTGACTTAATTTCTTTAGTTGTTGACAACACACAGAGAAGGCTCTCAGTTTTGTGTTTCTGAGCACTTGTGAATATAGATTTTGGGGTGGTACATTCAAAACAAAGTGCAACGTCTAGTGACTCACAATTCTGTTGGCTATCTTTCAACAAAGTTGTTATTTGATCTGATTAATTACTTAAAATAAAACTAGTCATTGACATGATTAATAAATATGATCAGGAAGCAAATCCCTCACATAAACATATCTTTCTTTGGTGTTGGATTGACAGTAGAATATGCATCTTACCACAGCAAAGTGTATCTGCAAGACATGCTACTTCTATCTCACTGTGGATCCTCAGCTGTAGAAAACAATAAATAGTAAAAATGGATCAAATGTAAGACAGTGCATATATGGGGAGAGAGAGAGAAGAAAAAAGGCATAGAGACAGAGAGGATAAATAAACCCCTTATTTGTTAAGCCACTGTTCTGGGGATTTTCTTTTATTTGTAGCCAAATATGTTTCCAGCAGATAAACCAATCATAACAGAAAATAAAATATTGTGATTTAAAACTATGACCACCTACGATGGAGGGTAGAACTTGGTAGAGAAATTAATCTTAGAAAGGCTCTTCTGACTTCCGGGAAGATGGCGGTGTGAGCAGAGCGGCAGAAATCTCCTCCCAACACTATATTTATCTATGAAAACACAGAAAATACATCTATTCCTAAAAGAGAGACGAGAATACACAGGAAAGCGCACAGCGTGCAGCTACACCCGAGAGGACTCGGCACCCCAAGAGGCGGGTAAGATACGGAGCCGCGACCCGGCGGGACCCGAGCCCTCCCCCACCCCAGCGCACCGGCGGGAGGAGAGGATTCAGAGCCGGGAGGGAGTGGAAGTGCACCCCGCGAAGTAGCCAGCCCCGGTGATCTGCGCGGGGAGCGCTGACCCACATCGCGCAGTGCAGCGGAGATTGGAGACACAGAGGGGCAGGATCTGAGCGGGGAACGCGCCAGGGTGCTTGCAGCCGGCTCCGGGAAGGAAAAAAAAAAAAGCGTGCGCTTTCTTCAGCGGTCTTAAAGAGACAGGAGCCCAGCGGAGGAGCCGGATCGCCCCAGCACACTCAGCCCAGCAGGCTGGGAGTCCTGGGGAGTTTCAGACGCCTTAGCTGGTGACTGGGGAAGCGTAGCCATACTTAACACTTCTCACTGAGATCAACAGCCTCCTATTCGTTCCCACCCCTGCCAGAGCGATAAAGGGCCCTGTGGAGCAGCACAGTCACAGCTGTGGAATAGTGGGGCAATAGCGCCACCTAGAGCATTCCCACAGAATCTACATCCGGTGGGCATTTTTTTTATTTTTTATTTTTGTTGTTTTTGTTTTGTTTTTGTTTTTTCTTTTCTTTCTTTTTTTCCTTTTTTTCTTTCTTTCTTCTTTTTTCTTTTTTCTCTTTTTTTTCTCTTATTTTTTTCTTCTCTTTTTAAAGTCTTAAAGAGCCCAGCTGACATACGTGGCAACTATCAGTGACCAAATTATACAGCCATGAAAAGACAGAGGAATATGGTTCAGACCAAAATCAACCAGACAACCCCAGAGAGGGAGTCTGAAGGGATGGAAATGCACAGCCTCCCTGAAAAAGAATTCAGAATAAAAGTCATAACCATGCTGATGGACCTACAGAGAAATGTGCAAGAGCTGAGGGAGGAAGTGAGGGAACTGAGGAAAGACAATACAGAAATCAGACAAGCGATCGACGGGCTTAACAGCAGAATGGATGAGATGCGAGAGACTGTTAATGGAATAGAAAACAGAGAACAGGAGTACAGAGCAGCTGAGGCAGAGAGAGATAAAAGGATTTCTAGGAATGAAAGAATATTAAGAGAACTGTGTGACCAATCCAAACGGAACAATATTCGCATTATAGGAGTACCAGAGGAAGAAGAGAGAGAAAAAGGGATAGAAAGTGTCTTTGAAGAAATAATTGCTGAAAACTTTCCCTCGCTGGGGAAGGAAGTAGTCTCGCAGTCCACCGAAGCTCATAGATCTCCCAACACAAGGGACCCAAGGAAGACAACACCAAGACACATAATAATTAAGATGGCAAAGATCAAAGATAAAGACAGGGTATTAAAGGCAGCTAGAGAGAGAAAAAAGATCACCTACAAAGGAAAACCCATCAGACTATCATCAGACTTCTCAACAGAAACCTTACAGGCCAGAAGAGAATGGCATGATATATTTAACGTTATGAAACAGAAGGGCCTCGAACCAAGAATATTGTATCCAGCACGATTATCATTTAAATATGATGGAGGGATTAAACAATTTCCAGATAAACGAAAGTTAAGAGAGTTTGCCTCTCATAAACCACCACTACAGGATATCTTAAATGGACTGCTCTAGATGGAAGCACACCTAAGGCTAAAAAGATGTCACCAGAGAAAAAAAAATCATAGCAAAGAAAGCAGACCATCCAAATACTAACTAAAGGCAAAGAATAAAACACCTATTATAGAAAGAATGGAGGAGGAGGAATAAGAAGGGAGAGAAATAAAGAAACATCAGACTGTGTTTACAATAACTTAACAAGAAAGTTAAGTTAGATTGTTAGATAGTAAAGAAACAACCCTTGAACCCTTGGTAACCACGAATCTAAAGCCAGCAATGGCAATAAATACATACCTATCACTAATCACCCTCAATGTAAATGGACTGAATGCACCAATTAAAAGACACAGAGTAACAGAATGGATAAAAAAGCAAGACCCATCTATATGCTGCCTACAAGAAACTCACCTCAAATCCAAAGATATACACAGACTAAAAGTGAAGGGATGGAAAAAGATATTTCATGCAAACAACAAAGAGAAAAAAGCAGGTGTTGCAGTACTTGTATCAGACAAAATAGACTTCAAAACGAAGAAAGTAGCAAAAGATAAAGAAGGACATTACATAATGATAAAGGGGTCAGTCCAACAAGAAGATATAACCATTATAAATATATATGCACCCAACACAGGAGCGCCAGCATATGTGAGACAAATACTAACAGAATTAAAGGAGGAAATAGACAGCAATGCATTCATCTTAGGAGACTTCAACACACCACTCACTCCAGAGGACAGATCAACCAGACAGAAAATAAGTAAAGACACAGAGGCACTGAACAACACACTAGAACAGATGGACCTAACAGACATCTACAGAACTCTACACCCAAAAGCAACAGGATACACATTCTTCTCAAGTGCACATGGAACATTTTCCAGAATAGACCACATACTAGGCCACAAAAAGAACCTCAGTAATTTCAAAAATATTGAAATCCTACCAACCAACTTCTCAGATCACCAAGGTATAAAACTAGAAATAAATTTTAGAAAGAAATCAAAAAGGCTCACAAATACATGGAGACTTAACAACATCTCCTAATTAATCAATGGGTTAACAACCAAATCAAAACATAAATCAAAGAATATATGGAGACTAATGACAACAACAACACAAAGCCACAACTTCTGTGGGACGCAGCAAAGGCAGTTCTAAGAGGAAAGTATATTGCAATCCAGGCCTATTTAAAGAAGGAAGAACATTCCCAAATGAATAGTCTAAAGACACAATTACTGAAATTGGAAAAAGAAGAACAAATGAGGCCCAAAGTCACCAGAAGGAGGGACATAATAAAGATTAGAGAAGAAATAAATAAAATTGAGAAGAATAAAACAATAGAAAAAATCAATAAAACCAAGAGCTGGTTCTTTGAAAAAATAAACAAAATAGATAAACCCTAGCCAGACTCATTAAGAGAAAAAGAGAATCTACACACATAAACACAATCAGAAATGAGAAAGGAAAAATCACGACGGACCCCACAGAAATACAAAGAATCATAAGAGAATATTATGAGAATCTATATGCTAACAAGCTGGAAAACATAGAAGAAATGGACAACTTCTTAGAAAAATACAACCTTCCAAGACTGACCAAGCAAGAAACAGAAAAACTAAACAGACCAATCACCAGTGACGAAATCGAATTGGTAATCAAAAAACTACCCAAGAACAAAACCCCTGGGCCTGATGGATTCACCTCTGAATTCTACCAGACATATAGAGAAGAAATAACACCGATTCTCCTTAAAGTTTTCCAAAAATAGAAGAGGAGGGAATACTTCCAAACTCATTCTATGAAGCCAGCATCACTCTAATACCAAAACCGGCAAAGACCTCACCAAAAAAGAAAATTACAGACCAATATCCCTGATGAACGTAGATGCAAAAATACTCAACAAAATATTAGCAAACCGAATTCAAAAATACATCAAGAGGATCATACACCATGATCAAGTGGGATTCATCCCAGGGATGCAAGGATGGTACAACATTCGAAAATCCATCAACATCATCCACCACATCAACAAAAAGAAGAACAAAAACCACATGATCATCTCCATAGATGCTGAAAAAGCATTTGACAAAATTCAGCATCCATTCCTGATTAAAACTCTCAACAAAATGGGTATAGAGGCAAGTACCTCAACATCATAAAGGCTATATATGACAAACCCACAGCTAACATCATACTTAACGGCGAGACGCTGAAAGCTTTTCATCTAAGATCGGAACAAGACAAGGATGCCCACTCTCTCCACTGTTATTCAACATAGTACTGGAGGTCCTAGCCACAGCAATCAGACAAAACAAAGACATACAAGGCATCCAGATTGGTAAAGAAGAAGTCAAATTGTCACTATTTGCAGATGACATGATACTGTACATAAAAAACCCTAAAGATTCCATTCCAAAACTACTAGAACTAATATCTGAATTCAGCAAAGTTGCAGGATACAAAATTAACACACAGAAATCTGTTGCTTTCCTATACACTAATGATGAACTAACAGAAAGAGAAATCAGAAAAACAATTCCATTCACAATTGCATCAAAAAGAATAAAATACCTAGGAATAAACCTAACGAAGGAAGTGAAAGACCTGTACTCTGAAAACTACAAGACACTCCTAAGAGAAATTAAAGAGGACACTAACAAATGGAAATGCATCCCATGCTCTTGGCTAGGAAGAATAAATATTGTCAAAATGGCTATACTACCTAAAGCAATCTACAGATTCAATGCAATCCCTGTCAAACTACCAACAGCTTTCATTAAAGAACTGGAACAAATAATTCTAAAATTCATATGGAACCACAAAAGACCCCGAATAGCCAAATCAATCTGAGAAGGAGGAATAAAACAGGGGGAATTACACTCCCTGACTTCAAGCTCTACTACAAAGCCACAGTAATCAAGACAATTTGGTATTGGCACAAAAACAGACCCACAGACCAGTGGAACAGAATAGAAAATCCAAACATTAACCCAAACATATACAGTCAATTAATATTTGATAAAAGTGCCTTGGATATACAATGGGGAGATGACAGCCTCTTCAGCAGCTGGTGTTGGAAAAACTGGACAGCTACATGTAAGAGAATGAAACTGGACTACTGTCTAGCCCCATACACAAAGGTAAACTCAAGGTGGATCAAAGACTTGAATGTAAGTCATGAAACCATAAAACTCTTAGAAAAAAACATAGGCAAAAATCTCTTGGACATAAACATGAGCAACTTCTTCATGAACATATCTCCCCGGGCAAGGGAAACAAAAGCAAAAATGAACAAGTGGGACTATATCAAGCTGAAAAGCTTCTGTACAGCAAAGGACACCATCAGTAGAACAAAAAGACATCCTACAGTATGGGAGAATATATTCATAAAAAACGTATCTGATAAAGGGTTGACATCCAAAATATATAAAGAACTCATGCACCTTAACAAACAGAAAGCAAATAATCCAATTAAGAAATGGGCAGAGGACATGAATAGACACTTCTCCAAAGAAGAAATTCAGATGGCCAACAGGCACATGAAAAGATGCTCCACATCGCTAATCATCAGAGAAATGCAGATTAAAACCACAATGAGATATCACCTCACACCAGTGAGGATGGCCAACATCCAAAACACAAACAACAACAAATGTTGGCGAGGATGTGGAGAAAAGGGAACCCTCCTACACTGCTGGTGGGACTGCAAATTAGTTCAACCATTGTGGAAAGCAGTATGGAGGTTCCTCAAAAAACTCAAAATAGAAATACCATTTGACCCAGGAATTCCACTCCTAGGAATTTACCCTAAGAATGCAGCAGCCCAATTTGAAAAGGACAGATGCACCCCTATGTTTATTGCAGCACTATTTACAATAGCCAAGAAATGGAAGCAACCTAAGTGTCCATCAGTAGATGAATGGATAAAGAAGATGTGGTACATATACACAATGGAATATTATTCAGCCATAAGAAGAAAACAAATGCTACCATTTGCAACATGGATGGAGCTAGAGGGTATTATGCTCAGTGAAATAAGCCAAGCCGAAAAAGACAAGTATCAAATGATTTCACTCATATGTGGAGTATAAGAACAAAGAAAAAATACTGAAGGAACAAAACAGCAGCAGACTCACAGAACCCAAGAACGGACTAATAGTTACCAAAGGGAAAGGGACTGGGGAAAATGGGCGGGAAGGGAGGGATAAGAGGGAAAAAGAGGCATTACGATTAGCAGATGTAATGTTGGGGGGGCACGGGGAGGGCAGTACAACTCAGAGAAGACAAGTAGTGATTTTATAGCATCTCACTACGCTGATGGACAGTGACTGTAATGGGGTTGTTGGGGGGGACCTGATGAAGGGGTAGTTTAATAATCGTAATATTGCACATGTAATTGTAAATTAATGATAATAAAATAAATTATATTTAAAAATAATAATAATAAAAAAATGATTTTTAATATCAAAAAAAAACTCTCAACAAAATGGGTATAGAGGGCAAGTACCTCAACATAATAAAGGCCATATATGACAAACCCACAGCCAATATTATACTTAACAGCGAGAAGCTGAAAGCTTTTCCTTTAACATCGGGAACAAGAAAAGGAGGCCCACTCTCCCAACATTTATTCAACACAGTTCTAGAGGTACTAGCCACAGCAATCAGACAACACAAAGAAATAAAAGACATCCAGATTGGAAAGGAAGAAGTCAAACTGTCCCTGTTTGCAGATGACATGATATTGTACATAAAAAAACCCTAAAGAATCCACTCCAAAACTACTAGATCTAATATCTGAATTCAGTAAAGTTGCAAGATACAAAATTAACACACAGAAAAATCTGTTGCATTCCTATACACTAACAATGAACTAGCAGAAAGAGAAATCAGGAAAACAATTCCATTCACAATTGCATCAAAAAGAATAAAATACCTAGGAATAAACCTAACGAAGGAAGTGAAAGACCTGTACTCTGAAAACTACAAGACACTCCTCAGAGAAATTAAAGAAGAAACCAATAAATGGAAACACATCCTATGCTCATGGATATGAAGAATTAATATTGTCAAAATGGCAGGCCTGCCTAAAGCAATCTACAGATTCAATGCAATCCCTATCAAAATATCAACAGCATTCTTCAATTAACTAGAGAAAATCGTTCTAAAATTCATATGGAACCACAAAAGACCCCAAATACACAAAGCAATCCTGAGAAGGAAGAATAAAGTGGGGGGAATTACGCTCCCTGACTTCAAGCTCTACTACAAAGCCACAGTAATCAAGATAATTTGGTACTGGCACAAAAACAGACCCATAGACCAAATGACACAGACTAGAGAGCCCAGATATAAACCCAAGCATATACGGTCAATTCATATACGATAAAGGAGCCATGGATATATACAATGGGGAAATGAGAGCCTCTTTAATAGCTGGTGTTGGTAAAACTGGACAGCCACATGTAAGAGAATGAAACTGGATTATTGTCTAACCCCATACACAAAAGTAAACTCTAAATGAATCAAAGACCTGAATGTAAGTCATGAAACCATAAAACTCTTAGAAAAAAACATAGGCAAAAATCTCTTGGACATAAACATGAGCAACTTCTTCATGAACATATCTCCCTGGGCAAGGAAAACAAAAGCAAAAATGAACAAGTGGGACTATATCAAACTAAAAATCTTCTGTACAGAAAAGAACACCATCAGTAGAACAAAAAGACATCCTACAGTATGGGAGATATATTCATAAATGACATATCTGATAAGAGGTTGACATCCAAATTATATAAAGAGCTTATGCACCTCAACAAACAAAAAGCAAATAATCCAATTAAAAAATCGGCAGAGGAGCTGAACAGACACTTCTCCAAAGAAGAAATACAGATGGCCAACAGGCATTTGAAAAAATGCTCCACCCTAATCATCAGAGAAGTGCAAATTAAAACCACAATGAGATATCACCTCACACCCGTTAGGATGGCCGCCATCTAAAAGACAAACAACAACAAATGTTGGTGAAGATGTGGAAAAAGGGGAACCCTCCTACACTGCTGGTGGGAATGAAAATTAGTTCAGCCATTGTAGAAAGCAGTATGGAGGTTCCTCAAAAAACTCAAAACAGAAATTCCATTTGACCCAGCATTTCCACTCCTAGGAATTTACCCTAAGAATGCAGCAGCCCAGTTTGAAAAAGACATATGCACCCCTATGTTTATTGCAGCACTATTTACAATAGCCAAGAAATGGAAGCAACCTAAGTGTCCATCAGTAGATGAATGGATAAAGAAGAGGTGGTACATATACACAATGGAGTATTATTCAGCCATAAAAAGAAAACAAATCCTACCATTTGCAACAACATGGATGGAGCTAGAGGATACTATGCTCAGTGAAGTAAGCCAGGCAGAGAAAGACAGGAATCATATGATTTCACTCATCTGTGGAGCATAAGAACAAAGCAAAAACTGAAGGAACAAAGCAGCAGCAGACTCACAGAACCCAACAATGGACTGACAGTTACCAAAGAGAAAGGGACTGGGGAAGATGGGTGGGAAAGGAGGGATAAGGGGGAAAGAGGGGTTTTACGATTAGCACACATAATGTAGCAGGGGGATACAGAGGCAGTATTACACAGAGAAAACAAGTAGTGATTCTATAGCATCTTAATACGCTGATGGACATCTTACTACGCTGATGTGACTGTAATGGATATGTGGTGGGGACTTGATAATGGGGGGAGTCTAGTAACCATAATGTTTCTGTTGTAATTGTACATACCAAAATAAAAAAAAAAGAAATACCATTTGACCCAGAAATTCCACTCCTAGAAATTTAGCTGAAGGAAACAAGATACCAGATTTAAAAAGACATACGCACCCCTATGTTTATCACAGCATTATTTATAATAGCCAAGATATGAAAGCAACCTAACTGTCCATCAGTAGATGAATGGATAAAGAAGATGTGGTATATATACACAATGGAATATTATTCAGCCATAAGAAAAAACAAATCCTACCATTTGCAACAATATGGATGGAGTTAGAGAGTATTATGCTCAGTGAAATAAGCCGGATCAAGAAAGACAAGTACCAAATGATTTCCCCCATTTATGGAGTATAACAAAAAGCAAAACTGAAGGGGCAGGGAACTTCCGGGAAGATGGCAGTGTGAGCAGGGCGGTAGAAATCTCCTCCCAAAACCATATGTATTCATGAAAATACAACAAATACAACTATTCCTAAAAAAGAGACCAGAAGATACAGGACAGCACACAGCCTGCATCTGCACCTAAGAGGACTTGGCACCCCGCGAGGTAGGTAAGATACGGAGCTGCACCCGGTGGGACATGAGCACTCCCCCACCCCAGCGCACCAGCGGGAGGAGAGGATTCAGAGCCAGGAGGGAGTGGAAGTACAGGCCCGTGAAATAACCAGCCCTGGTGATATACACCGGGAGTGCTGACACACATCACACGGTGTATCGGAGATTGGAGAGACAGAGGGTGCAGGATCTGAGCTTGGGAACGCACCTGGGTCCTCGCAGCCGGCCCCTGGGACAAAAGAAAAGCGCGAGCTTTTTTCTTAGCGGTCTTAAAGAGACAAGGGCCCAGGATCGTCCCAGCACACTGAGCCCAGCAGGCTGGGAGTCCTGGGGAAATTCGGACCCCTTGACTGGCAACTGGGAAAGAGTAGCCATGCTCAGACTTCCCACAGAGATCAACAGCCTCCCATTCGTTCCTGCCCCAGCCAGAGCTACAAAGGGCCCTGCTGCAGAATAGTGGAGCAACAGCGCCACCTACAGCATCCCCACAGAATCTACTCCTGGTGGGCGTTTTGGTTTTTTTCTTTCTTTCTTTCTTTTTTCTTTTCTTTCTTTTCCTTCTTTCTTTTCTTTCTCTTTTCTCTTTTTTTCTTTTTTTCTTTTTAAAAGTCTTAAAGAGCCCAGCTGACATATGTGGCACCTACCAGCGACCACTTCTATCGCCATGAAAAGACAGAGGAATATGGTACAAACAAAACTCACCCAGAGCCAGACAATGCCAGAGAGGGAACCTGAAGAGATGGAAATGCACAACCTTTCTGAAAAAATTCAGAACAAAAGTCATAACCATACTGATGGATCTACAGAGAAATATGCAATAGCTGAAGGGGTAAGTGAGGGAAGTGAGGAAAGACAATGCAGAATTGAGACAAGCGATTGACGGGCTTAGCAGCAGACTGGACGAAATGCAAGAGACTGTTAATGGAATAGAAATCAGAGAACAGGAATACAGAGAAGGTGAGGCAGAGAGAGGTAAAAGGATCTCTAGGAATGAAAGAATATTAAGAGAACTGTGTGACCAATCCAAATGGAACAATATTCGCATTATAGGAGTACTAGAGGAAGAAGAGAGAGAAAAAGGGATAGAAAGTGTCTTTGAAGAAATAATTGCTGAAAACGTCCCCATGTTGGGGAAGGAAATAGTCTCGCAGTCCACGGAAGCCCACAGATCTCCCAACACAAGGGACCCCAGGAAGACAACACCAAGACACATAATAATTAAAGTGGCAAAGATCAAAGATAAAGACAAGAGTATTAAAGGCAGCTAGAGAGAGAAAAAAGATCACCTACAAAGGAAAACCCATCAGACTATCATCAGACTTCTCAACAGAAACCTTACAGGCAAGAAGAGAATGGCATGATATATTTAACGTAATGAAACAGAAGGGCCTCAAACCAAGAATATTGTATCCAGCATGATTATCATTTAAATATGACGGAGGGATTAAACAATTTCCAGACAAGCGAAAGTTGAGAGAGTTTGCCTCTCATAAACCACCTCTACAGGATATAGAGGGAAGCACTCCTAAGGCTAAAAAGATGTCACCATAGAAAATAAAATCATAGCAAAGAAAGCAGACCATCCAAATACTAACTAAAGGCAAAGAATAAAACACCTAGTATATAAAGAATGGAGGAGGAAGAATAAGAAGAGAGAGAAATAAAGAAACATCAGACAGTATTTACAATAACTTAACAAGAAAGTTAAGTTAGATTGTTAGATAGTAAAGAAACAACCCTTGAACTTTTGGTAACCACGAATCTAAAGCCAGCAATGGCAATAAGTACATATCTATTGATAATCAACCTACATGTAAATGGACTGAATGCACCAATCAAAAGACACAGAGTAACAGAATGGATAAAAAAGCAAGACCCATCTATATGCTACTTACAAGAGACTCACCTCAAACCCAAACATATACACAGACTAAAAGTGAAGGGATGGAAAAAGATATTTCATGCAAACAACGAAGAGAAAAAAGCAGGTGTTGCAGTACTTGTATCAGACAAAATAGACTTCAAAATGAAGAAAGTAGCAAGAGATAAAGAAGGACATTACATAATCATAAAGGGGTCAGTGCAACAATAGGACAGAACCATTATAAATATCTATGCACCCAACACAGTAGTGCCAGCATATGTGAAACAAATACTAACAGAATTAAAGGAGGAAATAGACAGGAATGCATTCATCTTAGGAGACTTCAACACACCACTCACTCCAGAGGACAGATCAACCAGACAGAAAATAAGTAAGGACACAGGCGCACTGAACAACACACTAGAACAGATGGACCTAACAGACATCTACAGAACTCTACACCCAAAAGCAGCAGGATACACATTCATCTCAAGTGCACATGGAACATTTTCCAGAATAGACCACTTACTAGGCCACAAAAAGACCTCAGTAAATTCAAAAATATTGAAATTCTACCAACCAACTTCTCAGATCACAAAGGTATAAAACTAGAAATAAATTTTAGAAAGAAATCAAAAAGGCTCACAAATACATGGAGACTTAACAACATTCTCCTAAATAATCAATGGGTTAATGACCAAATCAAAACAGAAATCAAAGAATATATGGAGACTAATGACAACAACAACACAAAGCCACAACTTCTGTGGGACGCAGCAAAGGCAGTTCTAAGAGGAAAGTATATTGCAATCAAGGCCTATTTAAAGAAGGAAGAACATTCCCAAATGAATAGTCTAAAGACACAATTACTGAAATTGGAAAAAGAACAACAAATGAGGCCCAAAGTCACCAGAAGGAGGGACATAATAAACATCAGAGAAGAAATAAATAAAATTGAGAATAAAACAATAGAAAAAAATCAATAAAACCAAGAGCTGGTTCTTTGAAAAAATAAACAAAATAGATAAACCCCTAGCCAGACTCATTAAGAGAAAAAGAGAATCTACACATATAAACACAATCAGAAATGAGAAAGGAAAAATAATGATGAGCCCCGCAGAAATACAAAGAATTATAAGAGAATATTATGAGAATCTATGTGCTAACAAGCTGGAAAACCTAGAAGAAATGTACAACTTCTTAGAAAAATGCAACCTTCCAAGACTGACCAAACAAGAAAGAAAAACTAAACAGACCAATCACCAGCAACGAAATTGAATTGGTAATCAAAAAACTACCCAAGAACAAAACTCCCGGGCCAGGTGGATTCACTTCTGAATTTTACCAGACATACAGAGAAGAAATAAAACCCATACTCCTTAAAGTTTTCCAAAAATAGAAGCGGAGGGAATACTTCCAAACTCATTCTATGAAGCCAGCATGACTCTAATACCAAAACCAGGCAAAGACCTCACCAAAAAAGAATATTACAGACCAATATCCCTGATGAACGCAGATGTAAAAATACTCAACAAAATATTAGCAAACCGAATTCAAAAATACATCTAGAGGATCATACACCATGATCAAGTGGGATTCATTCCAGTGATGCAAGGATGGTACAACATTCGAAAATCCATCAACATCATCCACCACATCAACAAAAAGAAAAACAAAAACCACATGATCATCTCCATAGATGCTGAAAAGGCATTTGACAAAATTCAGCATCCATTCATGATTAAAACTCTCAACAAAATGGGTACAGAGGGCAAGTACCTCAACATCATAAAGGCCATATATGACAAACCCAGAGCTAACATCATACTTAACAGCGAGAAGCTGAAAGCTTTTCATCTAAGATCGGGAACAAGACAGGGATAACCACTGTTATTCAACACAGTACTGGAGGTCCTAGCCACCGCAATCAGACAAAACAAAGACATACAAGGCATCCAGATTGGTAAAGAAGAAGTCAAATTGTCACTATTTGCAGATGACATGATACTGTACATAAAAAACCCTAAAGACGCCACTCCAAAACTACTAGAACTAATATCTGAATTCAGCAAAGTTGCAGGATACAAAAATTAACACACAGAAATCTGTTGCTTTCCTACACACTGATGAACTAACAGAACGAGAAATCAGAAAAACAATTCCATTCACAATTGCATCAAAAAGAATAAAATACTTAGGAATAAACCTAACGAAGGAAGTGGAAGACCTGTACTCTGAAAACTACAAGACATTCCTAAGAGAAATTAAAGAGGACACTAACAAATGGAAATGCATCCCATGCTCTTGGCTAGGAAGAATAAATATTGTCAAAATGGCTATACTACCTAAAGCAATCTACAGATTCAATGCAATCCCTATCAAACTACCAACAGCTTTCTTCAATGAACTCGAACAAATAATTCTAAAATCCATATGGAACCACAAAAGAC
>JAVSCE010013368.1:0-132764 GCA_032199065.1 Smutsia gigantea
GACTTTGGGCCTCATTTGTTCTTCTTTTCCAATTTCAGTAATTGTGTCTTTAGACTATTCATTTGGGAATGTTCTTCCTTCTTTAAATAGGCCTGGATTGCAATATACTTTCCTCTTAGAACTGCCTTTGCTGCGTCCCACAGAAGTTGTAGCTTTGTGTTGTTGTTGTCATTAGTCTCCATATATTCTTTGATTTCTTTTTTGATTTGGTCGTTAACCCATTGATTAATTAGGAGAGTGTTGTTAAGTCTCCATGTATTTGTGAGCCTTTTTGATTTCTTTCTAAAATTTATTTCTCGTTTTATACCTTGGTGATCTGAGAAGTTGGTTGGTAGGATTTCAATATTTTTGAAATTACTGAGGTTCTTTTTGTGGCCTAGTATGTGTCTATTCTGGAAAATGTTCCATGTGCACTTGAGAAGAATGTGTATCCTGTTGCTTTTGGGTGTAGAGTTCTGTAGATGTCTGTTAGGTCCATCTGTTCTAGTGTGTTGTTCAGTGCCTCTGTGTCTTTACTTATTTTCTGTCTGGTTGATCTGTCCTCTGAGTGAGTGGTGTGTTGAAGTCTCCTAAGATGAATAGTATTTGTCTCACATATGCTGGGGCTCCTGTGTTGGGTGCATATATATTTATAATGGTTATATCTTCTTGTTGGACTGACCCCTTTATCATTATGCAGTGTCCTTCTTTATCTTTTGCTACTTTCTTCGTTTTGAAGTCTATTTTGTCTGATACAAGTACTGCAACACCTGCTTTTTTCTCTTTGTTGTTTGCATGAAATATCTTTTCCATCCCTTCACTTTTAGTCTGTGTATATCTTTGGGTTTGAGGTGAGTCTCTTGTAAGCAGCATATAGATGGGTCTTGCTTTTTTATCCATTCTGTTACTCTGTGTCTTTTGATGGGTGCATTCAGTCCATTTACATTTAGGGTGATTATCGATAGATATGTACTTATTGCCATTGCTGGCTTTAGATTCGTGGTTACCAAAGGTTCAAGGGTTGCTTCTTTACTATCTAACAATCTAACTTAACTTTCTTGTTAAGTTATTGTAAACACATTCTGATGTTTCTTTGTTTCTCTCCCTTCTTATTCCTCCTCCTCCATTCTTTCTATACTAGGTGTTTTATTCTTTGCCTTTAGTTAGTATTTGGATGGTCTGCTTTCTTTGCTATGATTTGATTTTCTCTGGTGACATCTTTTTAGCCTTAGGTGTGCCTCCATCTAGAGCAGTCCATTTAAGATATCCTGTAGTGGTGGTTTATGAGAGGCAAACTCTCTCAACTTTCGTTTGTCTGGAAATTGTTTAATCCCTCCATCATATTTAAATGATAAACGTGCTGGATACAATATTCTTGGTTCGAGGCCCTTCTGTTTCATAACGTTAAATATGTCATGCCATTCTCTTCTGGCCTGCAAGGTTTCTGTTGAGAAGTCTGATGATAGTCTGGTGGGTTTTCCTTTGTAGGTGATCTTTTTTCTCTCTCTAGCTGCCTTTAATACCCTGTCTTTATCTTTGATCTTTGCCATCTTAATTATTATGTGTCTTGGTGTTGTCTTCCTTGGGTCCCTTGTGTTGGGAAATCTATGAGCTTCGGTGGACTGCGAGACTACTTCCTTCCCCAGCAAGGGAAAGTTTTCAGCAATTATTTCTTCAAAGACACTTTCTATCCCTTTTTCTCTCTCTTCTTCCTCAGGTACTCCTATAATGCGAATATTGTTCCGTTTGGATTGGTCACACAGTTCTTAATATTCTTTCATTCCTAGAAATCCTTTTATCTCTCTCTGCCTCAGCTGCTCTGTACTCCTGTTCTCTGTTTTCTATTCCATTAACAGTCTCTCACATCTCATCCATTCTGCTGTTAAGCCTGTCGATCGCTTGTCTGATTTCTGTATTGTCTTTCCTCCGTTCCCTCACTTCCTCCCTCAGCTCTTGCACATTTCTCTGTAGGTCCATCAGCATGGTTATGACTTTTATTCTGAATTCTTTTTCAGGGAGGCTGTGCATTTCCATCCATTCAGACTCCCTCTCTCGGGTTGTCTGGTTGATTTTGGTCTGAACCATATTCCTCTGTCTTTTCATGGCTGTATAATTTGGTCACTGATAGTTGCCACATATGTCAGCTGGGCTCTTTAAGACTTTAAAAAGAGAAGAAAAAAAAAGAGAGAAAAAAAGAGAAAAAAAGAAAAAAGAAAGAAAGAAAAAAAGAAAGAAAAGAAAAAACAAAAACAAAAACAAAAAAACAAAACAAAAAAAAAACAAAAAAAATGCCCACCGGACGTAGATTCTGTGGGAATGCTCTAGGTGGCGCTATTGCCCCACTATTCCACAGCTGTGACTGTGCCGCTCCGCAGGGCCCTTTATCGCTCTGGCAGGGGTGGGAACGAATAGGAGGCTGTTGATCTCAGTGAGAAGTGTAAGTATGGCTATGCTTCCTCAGTCACCAGCTAAGGCGTCTGAAACTCCCCAGGACTCCCAGCCTCCTGGGCTGAGTGTGCTGGGGCGATCCGGCTCCTCCGCTGGGCTCCTGTCTCTTTAAGACCGCTGAAGAAAGCGCGCACTTTTTTTTTCCTTCCTGGGAGCCGGCTGCAAGCCCCCTGGCGCGTTCCCCGCTCAGATCCTGCTCCTCTGTGTCTCCAATCTCTCCTGCACTGCGCAATGTGGGTCAGCGCTCCCCGCGCAGATCCCCGGGGCTGGTTACTACTTCGCGGGGTGCACTTCCACTCCCTCCCGGCTCTGAATCCTCTCCTCCCGCCGGTGCGCTGGGGTGGGGGAGTGCTCGGGTCCCGCCGGGTCGCGGCTCCGTATCTTACCTGCCTCTTGGGGTGCCGAGTCCTCTCGGGTGTAGCTGCATGCTGTGCGCTTTCCTGTGTATTCTCGTCTCTCTTTTAGGAATAGATGTATTTTCTGTGTTTTCGTAGATAAATATAGTGTTGGGAGGAGATTTCTGCCACCCTGCTCACACTGCCATCTTCCCAGAAGTGCCCCCTTTCCATTCTTAAAAAATTATTAAAGACCTCAAAAGGCTTTTGCTTAATGCAGCCTCTTTTTCCTTGTCCATAATAATTGTTCAGGCTAACAATATTTACCATATTCAAAATAAAAAATAAGTGTTTAATGTATTTATTATTTATTCACTTAAATATAATTATAATAAACTCACTACATGTTAATATAAATGGCATTTTCCCTTTCAAAAAAATGCATTTTTCAAGTAAAAATAATTTTAGTGAAAAGAATGCATTCATATTTTTTCTTTACTGCCTGGCTTAAAGAAACTAACTAGATTCTCATATCTGCTTCTGCATTCAATGTCTTGTGATATGACATATCATGTTGTCTTTGGAAACTCCACTGTACACCATGAGAATATCGAAGAGGAAAAAGTAAATAATGTTTTGATATTATTTTGAATAGAGTTGATCTCATGGACCCTCTGAGAGGTCTAAAGCACCTCCCAAGGATCCTTGGACCACGCTTAGAGAACCACTTTCTGCTATAACTTGAATTCCCCTTGAAATGGAAAAAAAGGAGGGAAATGAGAAAGACATAAAGGAAAGGGAAATGCTAGTAATGCCTGAAGATGTCAAATCTCTGAACAGATGTCCATTCAGAAAGTAAAAAATCAGGCTGGGACCTAGTATCCTTCTATAACCACTTAATTATTTTTTAAGGTTGAACAGTAACTCCCCTAGGAACCTCTACTACTCTTTACAACAGGCCTCATGAAATGTAAGGCAGGGTCATTGCTATACCAGTGATCCCCTCCATTCATCCTGTTTTGTCCTCTTAAGGACCAAGTGACTTACAAGGATAAAAGAGGTTCATTTAAAAGAAAAGGCACAATCAGTTATCCATACTCCAACTCTATGTCAAATAAATGCTGTCACCTTTGCACTAGGGAAGACAAGAATAATATGGCCAAAAAGCATTTCTGAGCCTATAACACCTATTGTGTATATATTAATCAAAGGGTAACCCTCTCGTACCAAAATGGATTCATGGGAGATAATAAAAATACACAAAGTGCAGGATAACAAAAACAAAAACACCAACATTAGAATAAAGAAATAATTAACATCTAACAGTAATAAGAAGCCAAGGAATGATAGCAGACGAAAATGCATGATAAGAAGACCTGCACAATTTTTTTAAGGCACGTAAATTTGATGTCCAGATTTCTTTTAGCCCTAGCAAAGGCAGAAACACAATCAGCTACAAGATAATTATATAATAACTTCATCTAACATAGCTTTACTGGCACTGAAACTGTGGGTCCTCATAAAGGACACAGTATGTGACATAAAGAAAACACATTTCATTTAACTTTCCTCAGTGCAAACTGAGGTTATTACAGCAAAGCCTTTAGACCACAGATTTTATATCTGTAATGTATTTAGAGTTTTTGATTCTTGGTAATTCCAAAACTATTTGTCCACTCCTAGGAATTTACCCTAAGAATGCAGGAGCCCAGTTTGAAAAAGACACATGCACCCCTATGTTTATCGCAGCACTATTTACAATAGCCAAGAAATGGAAGCAACCTAAGTGTCCATCAGTAGATGAATGGATAAAGAAGATGTGGTACATATTCACAATGGAATATTATTCAGCCATAAGAAGAAAACAAATCCTACCATTTGCAACAACATGGATGGAGCTAGATGGTATTATGCTCAGTGAAATAAACCAAGCGGAGAAAGGCAAGTATCAAATGATTTCACCTATCTGTGGAGCATAAGAACAAAGAAAAAACTGAAGGAACAAAACAGCAGCAGACTCACAGAACCCACGAATGGACTAACAGTTACCAAAGGGAAAGGGACTGGGGAGGATGGGTGGGAAGGGAGGGATAAGGGGCATTACGATTAACACACATAATGTATTGGGGGGGCTTGGGGAAGGCAGTATAACACAGAGAAGACAAGTAGTGATTCTATAGCATCTTACTACGCTGATGGACAGTGACTGTAATGGGGTATGTGGTGGGGACTTGATAATAGGGGGAGTCTAGTAATCATAATGTTGCTCATGTAATTGTATATTAATGATACCAAAAGAAAAAAAACACTATTTGAACAAAGACTTTTGGTAACTTTTCATCTTTAATGACTCACATCCACACACCCTAGGCCAGATTGAGGGCCATAGCCTGATTTCTGAAGGTATCTTTCACTGCATTCACACTCAAACCTTCTACCCGAGACAGGCTGTTACAGTTCCTCCTTCAAACCCTGCTTTGTGCTCCCACACTTGTCTGTGCCATTTCTCTCACTGAATGTGCGCCCAATAGGTGTTATACTTTAGGGCTTAGGTTATGAGCAGAGAAATATATATGAGTAACAAGTCTCCTTACACTCTTTCTCACTCATGTTTGTTTGTTTATTTTGTTTTGTTGTTGTTTTTGTTATTTCAGGAAAAAGAAACTGGAATGGAACATGCCATGTCACACAGTACACCAATGTATAATTCATGTAGATTCATAGAAACCACCTCTATGATTCATTCATTCATTCATTCATTTCATATTCTCCTACCCCTTTCCTTCTCCTCTCCCTAGTTCATTGACTAAGTGCCAAGGGAGGTGGTCATTCATTCCCTCATCCATTTATTCCCTCATCCATTCATTCAATAAAGATTTAAGAGTCAGGGCTATTCTGAGCCATGGGCTTACAGCAGAGAGTAATACCTAATCCCAGTCCATACAGACAAAGACACAAGTAAACAAAGAAATTGCAAGTTTTAATTAATGCTATAAAACTGAAACAAGGGACTGAGAATGAAATTAGCACTTTAAATAGGGGAGTCAAGGAAAGGATCCCTGAAGAGTGACATTTAAGCTAAGACCGAAAAATCAAGAGGGAGCTTGAAAAGGGGGAAAGATGAAAAGGGGGAAGAGCATTCAGATGAATAAATGTGAGTCAATTTCCTCATCTGTTAAAGAGCGTTACAGCAATTCCTATCTCACATGGGTGATATGAGAATTTAATGTGCTAATCCATGAAAAGCACCCAGAGCTTGCCTGGTCCATAATAAATGCCATTAAGTTCAGATGTAAATTACCATTCCAGGCAAAGGGGACAGATGTGCAAAACCCTTGATGTGTGAGGTAGTACAGTACATTGAAGGGACTGAAAGAATATGGGCACCACTAGAGCATGGTGAAGGAGGAAAATATGGTGAGAAAAGTTTGGAGAGGTAAGGGCCAGAGCAAACAAAGCCTGGTACACATGATATGAGCTTGGGTTTTATTCCAGGGGCAATGTGAAAATTTGTAGGGTTTGGAGCAGGGAAGTTGCTGCTATGTGTAGAATGAAACAGAGTAACACCAGAAGAAGAAAAACCAATTAGGGGGTAGCGGCACTGGTCCAGATGGAAGATGCTGTGGGACAGGAGAAAGAACAGCAATGGACATAGCAAGGTATGTTTTGGAATTTGGATTGACAAGACTTATTCATGGATATGATGTGAGGAGTTGGGAAACAAGCACCAGGAATACCTTTCTAGACTGACTCGTTTTGAAATGCCTGCAAGTGGCAATGTCAAGTAGACAATTAGATTTATCAGTCTAGAACTCAGAGGTGGAGTCGAGACAGAGGTATAAATGTTGGACCCATCAGTGTAAAAGTTGAATTTAAATACATGGGACTTGAGTGGATCAGCCAGGACAAGACTTTGGAGAGACAAAGGGAAGAGCCAAGTCTAAGCTGTGAAGAATCCCAGCATTTAAAGGTTGGGTGGAGAAGAAATAGCCAGCCAAGAAGACCAGGGGGGCATGGTCAGTGAGGTCACAAAAGAGTAGGGAAAAAAAGAATTTTCATGGAAGCCAGGAAAAGGGAGTGTTTCAAGAGGGAGGACAGAGTCAGCATTGCCCAAAGATGTTGAGAATGAAGAGTGACCATTGAATTTGGTAGCATGGAGGTCAGTGGTAATCCGAGCAAAATTGAGTTCAATCAACTGGTAAGGTCAAAAGGTGTGACTTGAGTAGGTTGAGGACAGGTTGGGAAGTGAAGACATGAAAACAATGTGTGTAGACAGGTCTTTTGAAAAATGTGTATAAGAAGAGTATCAGAGAAGTGAGACAGTGGCTGGAGGGCATGTGCGGTCAGAGAAGTTCTGCCATGACTGATTACTGGTATTTACAGGAGTGAACTTTGGTTTCCATGATTTTTACCTCAGAAATTCTAAGCTCAGTCACCAACCCCCAAATGGCTTATCTTTTGTCCCCAAAGAGGGAGCATGATGTTGTAGGAAAACACTGAATAGGCATATGTCAATAGTCTCACCTGGGCATTCTTTGAATATTTTTTCCCCTCTCTAGCTATTCTTTTACTTTTCAAGCCTCAGTAAAACATTGGTAAAGTCCCTTCAACTCAATATCAAAATAACCTTCTATGATCTATCCAAGAAATTAATTCAATTTGTAACTATTCTTGGCTGGAAGACATGTTAAATGTGTCCTCATCCACACCTGAATACCACAACATTCCCCTCTCTCACCTGGCTGCAGAGTAAATCATTAAGTTTCAGTGCACCAAAGCACTGTTCATTTAGATAAACGCTACAGTGAGCCAAATATACTCATTTAAACGTCAATAAACCCGACCTCCAACCGAGTTCATTTGTGCAGAGGGAGGTAGAATAGATTTGAAGAACATCAGTGAATCCTGTTAGCTCTCAAGATGTTATTAAAGAGGAGGAAACACTAACCTCCCACCAATAGTTCCTAAATGTGATCACTTTCAATTTGTTCAATTCAGCAGATAAGTGATACACAGATTTGAGGCTTGGAATAAATTGTATCAAGAATTCAATGCTGTAATGTTGTAGCAGGAACTGAGAGCTCATTTCCCCAGCCCAACCTGCTAAATTAATTTGGAGCGGTCATTGACTGGGTAGTCTGCTAATATCCCAAACCAGCAAACCTGTGAAAACCAAAGTCTGCTTCTATCACCAACTGGCCAAAACACGAAAGGCCTTCCAACACCTAATGCTGTTCGGTTATTGAATTTTTTGCATTTCTGTACTTTACCTAAGGGCTGTAGAATGTCAGCTCCATATAATACCATAACAGAAGAGAATGAAAAGCCAATTCCCTAGTCAAGATTCTTTTAAACTTTATAAATTAAGACAATCATTGGTTGGTTTGAAAATAGAGGTTTTGCCTTGAATCGGGTCATTAGTGGCCATAAAGTTAAATGCTAATATAGATTTCCACAAGAGTATTTGGGTTTCAAGCACCTTTCATTTCACCCGAAAACACAGGCTCAGTAAACATTTTCATTAAGGCACTTTATCAAGGCAGAGGTTCTTTCTAACCTAACAAATGAGGAAAACCATAATTAATTAATGTACTGGCTGTTTATCCTTGGTATAGATATTAATCATTTAAAAAGAATATGGTGGGGAAGGAGACCAAAAGTTATCTAATGTCTGTTTGGATTTCCATGTGGGGTAGGAACTGTGTTAGGTGCTTTCCTTTCAGTAACAGATTTAATTAATATGCCTCTCATATAAGCTAAGTATTATTACCACCCCCTTACTGATTAGGAAATGGGGTCTGGCATGTTAAGTGATTTGCCCAAAGTCATGCATCTGGCAAAAACGGAATCAGGATTTGGCTGATCCCAAAGTCCATATGTTATTCCCACTCCACTGGGCAGCCTCCCTCACAAAATGACCCAAAACATATTATAAATGAGAAAGGGGAGGGAGTCAAAACAATTATTTGTAGGGTCAAGACTCTAGAGCATTCACCTTTACAAGAAATAAATCATGTCACCACACTGCTCCATGCCAGTAAGTTAACTTCTCATTTATTCATTCCACAAAATAATCTAATTATTTACAGCCACTAGAGAACATGATATTACTGCTCCAGTGCACTAAATTGCTCACTAGTAACCTTAAAAATCTAACCAAAAGGTTAAAGTTATTCCTAGAAAACCCATCAGCTTATTAATCAGGGAGAACTCATCCACTACCTGCTGTCAATTGAGACATTGCTTCCTCTTCATCTCCTAAAATTTCACACCCTCTAAATAGCTAGATCTGCACAGCCACGATACCATGTAGTTTTCCCCTCCAACTTTTCTCACAAGAGCTATTTGATCAGCCCTACTTGCCTAAACCCGAAAATGGGGAAGGAGTGGGAGGAAGGGAGAGAGAGAGACACCAAGAGAACAGTGCTGGAAGGCTGCATGTGTGTGATCCACTATTTATTTTTCTCTGCGTTGGTGTGTTTAACTAACTCTAATAGGGCTCCATAAATGCTTTCAGATCCAGTTTCAGTGGTCTATTTGCTGCCTAGTACAGCATATAATCTTTTTCAAAAGTGGTATTGATCTTGTTAAGTCTCCTCATCATCTCGACTTGGAGCAACCCTCAGCAGCATCATGCCTGTGGGCAAACCACGTGCTCCTCTCATGCAGTTGCCCGTGGACAGCATGTGAGAGCTCTCGCCTGCTAAAATGGATCAGAAGGCAGGGGGATAACGGTAATAATAGCCCCTGGGTATTGAGATGTACTAGGCTAAACCCTTCACATACATTTTCTCTCATGAGTCTCACAGCAGCCCAATGGGGCAAGTCCTGTGATCCCCATGATAGGCTGGGTATTGTCTGTTGTCCTGATTTAAAACAGGGAAATTGGAGCTGAGAGGTGATGTAACTGGCACAAGCGCATTCCCTCTAGTCAAAGGCATGCTCTATGGGTTCCTCCCCTCTGCCCTTTCTTCCCCTCCTGCTGTCATGCCAGAGAACCACGTGATGATTATTTCCTTACTCATCACTAAGGGAAGCATCCAGTTCCCTAGGGAATTCTGCAAGGAGAGACAAGATGGAAGGCAAAAAAGCATTCTGTCCCCCCACCCAAAACCAAATTCAGAATGAAATTAAAACTTATGCCCAGTTTTTTCTCCCAGTCAAATATTCTTTCTGTCTCTCCCTCCCTCTCTCTCTTTCTCTCTTTCTCTCTCTCTCTCTCTCTCTCTCTCTCTCTGTCACACACACACACACACACACACACACACACACACACCCTCATGTGCCCCAGTCAAATCTGACCCAGTCCAGACCCTGGAACACTCTGCATCCCCAATCTGTCCGAATTCATACTCTTCGCTCTACCCAGAGTTTTTCCCCACTATCTCAACCTGCCCAAATCCTCTTCATCCTTCACAACCTGCCAACCCCCACCTTTTCCTCAAGGATGTCCTTGTTCCTCCCAAGATTAAATCTCCCCCTCCTATTCTCACTCTGCCCCTTTCACCCTTTTTCATGGCTGTCGTCGTATTAAAGCTACTCATACATGTCTCTCTTCTCAACTCTGCTGGGAGTCCCTAAATGCAACAGGCCACAACTATTTATCTTTGTAGCCATTCCTCTGCCTCCGCCTCTCATACTCAACACATTGCTTTACAGAAAGTGGATCTTCCCTCCATGTTCAATGAGTTGAACTGACTGGATCCCAAGCGGCCCACCAACAGTGGATATTAAGGCAAAGACCAGAGAAGACCCCAGCTCAGAGGAGCACTTATGAGTAAAGAAAGCTTCTCTTTAAGCAGAATGAAAAAGGAAACTAAAAGTGGACAATTACCACCAGAATTTATGTCTCCAAATGCTATTAAGTATAACTAACTCCTTTGGAATGAAGCTGGTTTCCAGTCTTGTTACCATCATCCCCTGGGGGCTCCAGAATGCGCTGCCCAGTCCCTCCTTGGAACCCTGTGCAGCAAGGAGGGCAGGTTGGGAGCCATCATCACAACACCCTACTGATGCCTGATGAAATGGGACATCGAACATACCCTTTTGATATAAGAGGAAGGTGTGGAAAGTTCCATTGCACAGGCTGGTTGGCAGGGCCTGGGAGGGGTTTCTGAGCCAAGCCAGAGATGAGAAGAGCCTCCTGGGTCTATGGAAGGACTGATGAGAAAGTGTAAACAAACTGGGCAGGCCGGGAAAAAGATGAGGCTGAGGTGAAAGACAAGCTTTACCCTCGTCTCTGCAAAGGACCGGCTTTCTCTGCAAGATAACTCAGTTGTCACCCTGAGACGGCAGGATGCTCTGCAGACATCCTGCTCCCTTGCCCTGTGCTGCTGACAGGGAACATCTACAGGGCCTGGGGAGGAGCAGTGACCTGCCTGCTATCTCTTTACGATCTCCAGCAACATGGTGTGTGCACAGAAGAGAGGGAGGGGGAGCAACGGAAGAGCAGACACCGCCCTCACCCCCTCGACTTTCACGCGACCTGATTGTGTCAACGCCACTTGTCCCCCCATCTGTCATGATGTCAGTTCCTGCTGGGGCCCCAAGATCCACAGAGGTTGCTCCACGTGTAGCCCCATTTATCTTTGCAGGCGGCAGCACCGATGTGTTTGACAGTTCTATTTGTTATCCTACAAAGCAGGATCCCCACTCTTCAGAGCAAAGGGAAGAAAAGTCAGGCACAGAACAGGACAGGGGCAGAAACAGGCACTTGGAGAAATTTGGAGGAGGAGGTCTGCAGTGTCTGCATGTCTGATAGAGATGAAAAGAGATCAGGCAATTTGGGGGAAGCAAGCCCTGCATCTTGCCTTCTGGAGGGTGGCTGGACCAGCAGCAGAACATGTGTGAGTGTGTGTGTGTGTGTGTGTGTGTGTGTAAAGAGAGACTGTGTCATCACAGCCTGCCTATCAGATGTCCAGAGCAACTTGGTATGCCTTTGTAAGACTGACCCTAGGGTTTGGGTCCCCATCTTTTCCTCCCCCATCAAAGAGGGGGACTAATGGAGACCAGGGAGCTCTTCCAACTGGTACCTCAAGCGCCCCCTTCTTAGGCCATGGTAGTTGTCACAGTCTGTACTCAGAACTCAGACTCTTGTTTTTGGAGAGATGCTAATCCTGGAGCAGCCCTGGCTTTCCTGTGCTCCCCACCAGATCTCTCAGTCTGGCAAGAAGCCCTCCAACTGGATAACAAACTCCCACAGGAATCTGCCATGCAGCTGCACATATGGGACTGCACTCTGTACTGAACCCTGACATCAGGGGGTCTAGTGGGGTCTTGGGGAGACTAGACTCAAGAGAGAATGCCCATACGGTGACTTGAACGTGCTCCCAGGTGAGACAACAGAATAATGGTGTCGATTACTTCCATGTGTCAGGGACTTTACATCTGGCGTGTTGTTTAATCTCATGGCAACCCATTTTACAGATGAGGAAACTGAGGCACAGGGTCTCCTTTGTTCCCAATATAAGGAGGACCTAGACTTTGAACCCAGGCAGTCTGACTCCAACCCTAAATCACTAACCACAACAGAGCACAGCCTCCCAAAATCATGACTCACTAACTGTGACCCCCTCCTGCAGCTAAGGTTACCAATCATCCTGGTTGGCCTAGAACTGTCATGGTTTTAGCAGCATCAGTCCCATGTCCCAGAAAACCCCTCATCCCAGGCCATCTGGGATGGTGGATTACCCCGCTGGGGCACAGTTGTCCCTCTCTTCCACCACATACCCTCATGAACTCACCTTAATCTTTTCATCTCTCCTGAATACTACTGCACGGACATAACCAAGCCTGAAATTGTTTTCCTGCTTGGGCTTTGAGGAAGAGGCAGCCCTCATGGAGGAGAGGCCCAGGCAAGGTGGGATTTTGCCCAAGGAAACTTCTCACTTCACAGACCCTGCCTGCAAGCCCCTGCTGCCTTAAGTCTGGCTGTGCTGCTGAAGGTCACAGAGAAACCCAGGGGGGTGAGAACCACTTGTGAACCTTTGAGGATTCTCTCCTCATAAGATACTTTTTATTATGTGCGGAATACTCCTAAATTGTCCAGTAGGATGTGGGGTGTTGATTGATGTAGAAAGGAAACCAGTTGTGACTATCAGATAATGAGACTAATTGTCTTTTGTGGCTCCTTAGGTGATTCCAAATGAACAAATGATCTGAAACTCTGGGCCTCAGGAATCCTGAAGAATGAATGGTACATAAGGAGGGCAGGAGGATCAGGTCCCCACGTTTGTCAATATTTCGTGGAAGAAAACATGGTCACGGAATCCGAAGGATGACAAGGATCCAATGGCATGAGAAGGGAAAGCACTGAAGCACAGAGCAGATATACTGTAATTCGCACCTACTATGACATTTTTATCATTATTAGTAGTAAAACCATCTGCAGCCTGGCCAAAAGGCATTTATCTGAGCACCAACCATCCCATTCTACTGTCTTCCATTGTGCCTGAAGGCGTGGGGAGTAATGAATGGCAGCACCTACAGCAGGGAGCATCTGGGACAGGCAGGCAGTGGGGGCTGCAGTACATCGCTGGAGCTGGGTGGTTGTCTTTATCAAGGGGACAAGAACGGGCAGCATCTTCAGGAACTGTCACAGGGAGTCCAGCAGTGAGAGCATGCCCTGCGACCTAGTGGGGGAGGCGGGGTGGGGAGCACTAGGGAAAGCCAGAAAGCGAGCTTTGCTGTGGAGCCTGGGGGCAGAGGGCAGGGGCCTGCTTTATCCTCATCTTGGTCTAGCCCCATTGACCAAAACCTGAGAACAGCCTGCAGGAGAGACCCAAACTGGAGAGGAGGCAGCTCTGAAGCCTTAGCAAATGCTGTGCAAGATCTCCAGGGGCAGAAGAAGTAAGCAGCCAGCTCCCCCTGAAGCCCTTCTGGGTTGGCACGGAGCTGAGCTGCACCAGGAGACGGGCCTCTGGTTCTTCGCATCCCATGGCCCATGGTTCTTAGGGAGCCAAGGGGCAGAGAAATATAGCCCTGGAAGTCGCTATGACTTGGCAACTTCCTACAAAGCAGGAGATCACTCCCTAGAATGAGTAAGAAGAATGGCACCTAGTCTCATGAGAATATACCCATTCGTTCATGCTGGAACTTACGAATGACTTTTATATTACCCATCAGTTATTCAAAGGATGCTTCTTGGGAATCTTTTTTGTAGACCCTACCTATTTGTGTGTATTTTTTTTCTTTTTTATATTGGGCATCCTTTATCTTATATTCACTAAAGTCCTTTATAACTTTTTTTTCATTAGCTCCCCTTCCTTGCTGCCATAAGAGGCTGGTCACTGGGTAATGCCATTCCCATCCTATCTCTGGGGACATGGAGATTGCCAGCAAACCTTTGTAACATATCCTTTTAAAATACACCCTCTCCCAAACCCTTTTGGTGTGAGTGCCCGCTATCTGTCCGGCAGGTAGCACCACAAGGTTCAGCAAGCAAACACCAACAAAGTGAGGTATTTCTACACTGTTTTCCCCTTTGTTGATCCCTGGCCCTGTTGACCTAGGCTATAAGTGAAGGGCTGCCAAGCTGAAAACCCATTTTGTTAGTTTCAGACATAAAATCTGGCCCTTGGTTTAATGGTGGCACTTGAGTTTCACTAGCTACTGAGCTGGAAAGAAATATGATGTGGCTGGAAACATAATGCCTATGCATAAAAGCAGAAAGCTATTACATACACACACACACACACACATCAGTGCTCCCAGAAGAACTGTAGTAATTCCACTCTAACCAGACAACCTCAGTAAAGGACCCAGCAGACAAATGCAACAGGCAGGCAGAGCGCCTGACCAATAAGACAACCTAGGATATAAGGGAAAAGATTCACTTCTGTAGGGGAGGCAGATGTTGCCTAAGCCAGATCATATTATGCTTGCTTACAGGAACTCAATACAGGCCTTGTGGAGCTCACCCATTTCTTCTCTATTCTTGCCTAAAGAGGGACAAGATGGTGGGACAGAGAGAACCTTGGATTTGGAGAAAGAGGCCTGGATTCATATTCTCAATCTACCACTGAGAACATACAAGATTTCTGAGCTTCAATTTCTTTATCAATAAAATGAAATTCATAATATCTTTCCCATGGAAATGAGAGAATTGTTGTGAGATGCAAATTAGAGTTGAAATGTGCAAATTGTAAAATTTTACAGGGGATCTTTTCTGCATGGCAACTGGAAAACTGTTTAATAGCTTTTAGGTTTGGGGGCAGATACAGAGTGGTTTGCAGAGCAACCCATGCCTCCACTATCCAGGATCTACATCAAAGTGACCTTGGAGTCAGCTGTATTTGACAACATTTGCAAAAACAGTCATTATGAAATATATAAGGTGATGAAGGTATTGTACATATTCAGGTCTCTGAAGGGAGGACAAGCGCCATCTAGGAGATGGTAGAAATGTGGGCAGTACTCTGAATGAACATAGGGACCGTTTCAAATGCATTTTTCACTACTTTGGTTTGGAGGTTTGGGCTTTGTAGGGAACAGAGGAGGCAGGGATGGAGCTGGCAAGGAGAGGGAGGAGATAGAAATTGGGGCAACCCAGAAAACAGTCTTGAAGTCTTCAGGGTAGACTTTGTCAGGCTAGAAGTCTCCCAGATCCTCCCACATAGCACATCCTAGGCAAAACTCAGCATTGTCCCAACCCCAACCTGCTCATCCTCCTGGGATCTCTCAGTCAGACAACGGCTGCACCTGCCACCATTGTTCAATATCTGGGCACCACCAGGACTCCCCACGGCTCCATCCAGCTATGCAAGTCCAATGATAGAAGTTCCTCAGATGTCCTCTACCCCAGTCCTATGCCTACCGTCTGGGTTGGGGCCCTCATCATTGCTGGCGGGCCTTACCAAAGCTACCTCTCAAAGTTCCCCTGTCTGTTTTTTCCCTTGAATCCATTCTCCATATGGCTGATTCCTAAAACTAATCTGATCGTATCACTTCTCTTGGGCCCCACCCTTCCTCTCAGTTGGTGTCTTGCCTTTCTCACACGCATCCAGACTCTGCTGCGGCTCTCTTCTTGCTTCGGCTGTTTGCACGTGCTGTTCCCTGCCCATAGGTACCTTTCCTCACTTCCCCTAGGTAATTCCTGCTCATCCTGGAGGCTTCCAGGAAACCTTCCCAGATCCACAAGCTGAGTTCAGTGTCCCTTTCCAGTGCTCCCTGTTCACACCCTTGTTGACATGATCATGGTGTTTAGCACATTGAATGGTAAGAATTTACTTTATTTGAAGACCGCGAACACCTCTGAAGCAAGGCCCAGATCTTATTTAGCTCTGTGTGTTCAACACCTACAACATGACCAGAGCATAAGAGGTGCTCCATAGATATTTGGTGATTTGAAGGGCACTGAAGTCAAGTGAATCGGCTCAGTTAGTCTGAAGAAGTCAAAAGAGGCCTTCTTCTCTGTATACCCCAGTCCAGAGAATGCTCCTTGCATTCTCCAGCCCAGCAAGTTGGCAATGGATTAGAGCTTTTCTGCAAGCCAGGCCTCTACCAGAGCCACTAAACTTATTCCAAAGCAGACCCAAGTACGTCCTTTGTCCCAGAGTGAATCCAGCTGCCTGTGCTGCCCAACATAACCCATCTTCAGAGGTGAGCGTTCATGATTTTAGGCCCAGAAAGGGTCTTGACATAAGACCTAAGACCATTATTTCAAGCTCTTGACCGTCACCTTGAATACATGTTTCTCACATAAATCAATGATTGAATGTAAATTAAATTTTGGCACATGCCCTGCATATTCTGTAGCATAAAGGAATAAAATTGTTCCCATTCCTACTAAGCTTTATTCCCTCCCACTACACCAGGGAGATAGCATGCCTCTGCTATTGATAAAGTATACAGGTTTGTGATAGCTATTTTCTTGACTTTTTTTTCATTCAGTGACATTCTGTCTGGCTAAGCTTGCCAGAAATCAGGACTTAGTTTCTATGTATTGTTATATGAAGCACAATCATTAAGATTTCTTGTATTTTAAGGGTTCTTGGGTCACCTTTCTTTTTATTTTATTTTATTGACATAGAGCTAATATACAATATTATCTTGGTTTCAGATGTATACCATGACTCGACAATTATATACATTACTAGATGCTTGCCATGAGAAGTGTAGTTACTCTATTACCATACCAAGGTATTACACTATTATTGGTTATATGCTTTGTTGTACTTCCATTCCTATGACTAATTTATTTTACAATTTGTAGTTTGTACCTCTTTATCTCCTTCACTTATTTCACTCATCCCCCCCCAGCCCTCTCCCTATGGTAACCAACAGTCTGTTGTCTATACGGTGGGTCTATTTCTTCTTTGTTTTGTTTTTAGACTCCACATATTAGTTAAATCATATGGTATTTGTCTTTCTGTGCCTGACTTGTTTCACTTAGCACGACACTTAGGTCATTTTTCTCACTGACCTGAATTGTCTACAGCTTGAGTAGGTTCACTGGAAGCAACGAATTGCAAAAAATAGCCACAAGACTACATCCATCCCTTTACGCAAGCACTTTTCAAGGCGACTTCTCAGCTCCTCCCATCAAAGGGCAATCTATTTCCTCTTCCCTTGAGCAGGGCTGGCCTTGTGAATTGCTTTGCACAACAGAAGGCTGTGGAAGAGACCTCTTGTACTTCTCTCTCTCACTCGCTCCTCCTGTTCTTTCTTCCTCACAGCCTCGTAGGTAGGTTCCAAGAGAAAAATCCTGAAGGGAGGAAAACAAAAGCTGCCAGTTTCTCAAGGCCTAGCCTGGAAACCGGCCCGGCAATACTTCTGATGTTTCCTGTTGGTCAAAGCAGTCACAACGGTCTGCCCAGATTCAAGGGAAAGGGACATAGATGAGAAAACTGCAATGTCCCATTATTACAAGAACATGTGAGATTGTATTTTCCAAATATGGCCCCCACAATCCTATTTGCTGCACCCTCATACCTTAGGCTAAAGTCAACCAACTGGTCGACACATGAGTTAGGCCATCCTAAACTGGTCAGACACAGACACACACATATCCACACCCATATCCCTGCCACCTGGCGAAATGACTACAAATGCAGGAGCAACCTCAGTCAAATTCAGCTGAACCTGGCCCAGATCAGCAGAACCGCCCAGCTGACCTGTTAAATGATACTGGCTATGGACTTGTAAGCAATTAAAAGATGATTACTGTTTTAAGTCATCAACTTGGTGTGGTTCGTTACACAAACATAATCCTGGCTCCATCCCTACTGACACAGAAACCACTTTAAGGCTCAGTTTCCTTGCCTATATATGTAGTGACAATAATACCTGTGTCACAGGATTATAAATTATTAGGATTCAATGACATCATGAGTCCTGCGTGCCTACCAAAGGGCTGGCCCTGAGTTTATAAGTGATTGTTCCCTTCCCTTCCTCACATCTTCAAAGCTGCAGTGAAGGTCATGTTCTCATCACTCTCTGTGCTGCATAGAACAAGGTCAGAGCATCTTGACCATGTGTCAGTCTCAGTTCTGCTTTGCAGAAGGTGACTTTCAAAAACAACTCCCCTTACTAATCAATTAAACTAGTGAGAATTTTCAAAATCACTCAACTATTCCAGGAAAGAGGATAAAGGGCAGGACAAGAGGTGAACTGTATGATCCCCCTAATGAAAATTTCAAGGAGTCTTGGTTTATAAACACTGCAAAAATCCATTCTAAACAAAAACATCAGCTTTTCACTGTGACTTGGATATTAGCCAGCAATGAAGGAGAGATTGACCTGACTTAGGGTTGGTTGCACAATATGAAAAGCGTGATTTTTTTTTCTCCTTCCCTAGACCTAGAGCTAATAGCTTTGTTTTTGTCCCTGATCAACAGAAGAGAACATTGCGTTTGTCCCCTTTAAAATCTGTAAGTGCATAAATGGAATCTTGCTTATAGTTAACTCCACATGCACTTCAAAGCTGCTGCAGTTGACATAACTCAACAAAAGCAGGGGGTCCAGAATAAATGCATTATGGTCCTGTCTGATACTGTGAGCCTAAGACCTGAGACATTTTTAAGGAAATGCAAAAGCCAAAGGTGGTTGGTTGTCTGTGGTTTTGCCCCTGACAATAACAACACAAGCTTGTATTTGCAGAGGCATCTCCAGCTGGCAAAGCACTTTGGCCCCTGATTTCCTTTTAACCTGTATGACAGCTCTACGTGAACAACAGTGCAGGTGCTCTCCTTCTGCAGATGAGGACAGTTCTGCGATTTGACTACTCGTTTAATGGTTGCCAAACTTTTAATGAGCTCTTAAACTGGGGAGTTTGTCAGAAATTCAGATTGCTGGGTTCTACCTGAGAAATTTGAACTTAGTACGTGTGGAGTGGAGCCCAGAAATCTGTATTTTGAACAACATCCAAGAGGGCCCTTTGATAACATTGCCCCAGTCTCTTCCTACCATGCAAAATCAAAAGATGATTTTTAGAACTCATGCATACAAATAAATCCTATTTTTTCATGGCTTATTACTCTTGAGAACTTGGAAATCATGGGTCACATCATGCCCTCTTGAAACACAACTATGACCTTCAATGAAAGCCTCATAGATCATAGTCAATGTATCAGGCTGGTGCTTGATATGACTGCCAACACCACAGTACTTGGCTCTGGAATGCAGATTTTTCTTCCAGAAGATTTGTCTTCCTAATTATGTCTTACTTCAGATAACATTAAAATTAAATTGCTTTTCCCTTTTCTTGGACTCACACCAGGGCAGGGAGGAAGAAGTAGGAAAAGCCATTCCTTACATGTGCTACATGACAGAAAGAACAAATGATCAGCTCTAAGAACTGAAATGAATGATAGTGATTATCTAGTCCTGCTTATCACTGACTGAGGGAAGAAACAAAGGAATAGAGATGTTAAGAGTCACAGACAATCCAGTCTTAACCGATTCAGTACAAAATCCCACATCAGACAGTCCAGTTGGCATTCAAAAACTTCCTGAGAGCAGTCTTGAGTTATTCGTCTCAAAACTGATTAGTACTACCTATACTTGCCCATCTTCTCATGGGGCTGATTACTCAAATGAGAAACTGGCAGCCATACAGTATGATTATTCCTTTAGGACATTGTATTGTGCTTCTACAAATGACTATTATTGAATAGATTGCTTCAGGAACTGAAAGTTTCCAACTGACTCTCTGAACATATAGCCAAAAACTATTCTTACTGTCTTTTCATAAAATGCTCAATAACTGTTTGATGGATGAATCCATGGGTGAGGACAGGCAAGGGCCATTTATGATCCAGACAGACTTAGATGTAAAAATGGAAGCATGTTAAGGGAAATTCTAGAGAGGAGACACAGAAGACAGGTGATACCAAGTCAACATCAAGTCAAATTAGACCAGCCGGAGGAAAGGGGTTTCAATGTCTTCTGGAGTTGATCACAAAGAGTCTTGATGGTATATAAGACTATCTAGCAAGCATGGGATTACTGCCGCTTCCTCAGCATCTTGACCTAAGGAAGCGAAATGAGTTCTGCCTACACAGTGGATCAGGGGCCATCCTATTCAAAGAAGTCCTCACTGCCATGCAAATTAATGCACATATTCACATTTTGAAGTACCAGAGCTTCTGCCTTGATCTAGTGGTCAAAGAGTCTTGACCTACCCAATACAAAACCTCTTCTTTAACTTCACATCAACAAAATCATGCAGCAGAAGCTAGCTAAATGCTCTCCAATGCCTTTTCCCTTGTGAAAATATAGGACACCTACACTTCCCAGCTTCCCTTGCAGTGAGGTTGGGATCTCTTGACTAGGTTCTGGCCAAAGGAATATGAGATACATGATGGTTGCCTCTTCCAAGCAGGACGATAAAACATCCCACACAATCATTCTATATCTTTTCCCATCAGCCGGGGAAAGTTGAAGATCTGTCCAATGAAGGAAACCAAAAAGACCCTAGGGAACATGGGAGCCACAGGATAAAATGCACATGAGTCCCCGTATCAACACTGGAGAAAAGCCCTTCAAGAGAGCTGCCTGATCTCCAGCAGGCTGTGGCATGAGGGAGAAGCAAACCTCTGTTAATATAACCCCCAGTGAGCCCAGGAAGTTGTTGGTTAAGGCACGTGGTCCGTTCTCACTAATATGGATCACATCTCCATGAATAAAGAATTGATCTATAAAAAGCTTCTCTATAGCCAATATAAAACAATATGATCAGAAGATAAAACAACTCTAGTAGAATTTTTTTTCTCTTTTCTGGAAAAAAGAGATTTAATAAACTAAATACTAAAAAAAGACAGAACAAATTGAAAGTCATTTACAAAATTAAACACTTTCTTTGGCACACTTTTGTCTCTTATATCTGAAACTGAGTGAATTATTGCTATGACTATGCAGTCAAATCCAATCAATATAAAATCTGAACTACTTTTTGTTATTAGCTTGGATCCAGTGGTTTTGTCTTACAACCTCTCTTTATTTGAAATGTTCACCTTTGTATCAGATTCTTGCTGCGCACTTACTGTGGACCAAGGACATTGCTGGCATACTCAGAATCATCCTGTGAGATACGTACCAATTTACAGGTGAGATAATTAAGGCAAAGAAAAGTTCTACATGTATCCTAAGGCAACCTAGATCATAAATTATTTAGGCAGAATTGGGATCTGTCCATTCTCATTCTGGAATCTGCTTTCTTTACCACCTCAGCTTATTTTCTTCCTCGGTGCAGTTTTGTACGCTCATTTTCTATGGGTTGTCTGTGAATTTCTTATAGGAACCGTGTTCCTAGAGACAGAATTCCAAATTAGCTATGAAGCCCATTATTTTAATTATGCTCTGGCACCTTCCTGAATGGACCTCTGCATTGGCCTTTATTTTACTAAGCTAAGCTCTACATATTTATGAATGTAACCCAGGTTCTTTCTGGAAAACAGAGATTTACTAAACTAAACACTAAAAAACCAGAGCAAACTGAGAATCATTTGCAAAATTAAACACTTTCTTTGAATTCTTCAAGCTTTTCCATTTTTCAAAGGCCTGGGGCTCTTCACACTCTTTAATGCCTTAAAGGATATTTTCTTTTCATTACAAATTTCAGCCTGCTTACCTTTTAAATATTTAATATTTAGGTATTATAAGAGCAATAGGATTACTTGCTGTCCTAGTTGCCTCAGGCTTTGTTTAAAAGGTCTTTGTAGCAGAGGGTGATGCTAGCAAATTCACCCTACAGCCTGGTTTAAAAAGCAGCCAGACAGGCTCTGTAATGTGAGGCCCTGGGTTGAGCCCAGAGAAATACAAAGGCGCAGAGTGACCACCTTCTGGACAGTCATATCCTGCTCCTCTCCCACACCTACCCACCCACCCCCACACACCTGCTGGTAAAAGGAGGACACAATAAATACCCAGGACAGTATTAAAGAGGAAACAAAGAAGGGCATTGTGAAGCATAATCCCTACCCCACTTATTCTTTCTTACTGCAAGTTCTGTGGACTGATATTTATAGATAAGTGGACACCAGTATGAATATTTGCATGTCTGTATAGGTGGGACTTCAGGCTTAAGTCTTGAAACATAGATATCACTTTGCCATGGTGCCAAAATTCAGCCCTTAATCTCCTGGCTCATATCAAGGGTGTAAGATTACAAGATTAAGAGATAATTAAGGTATGTGTGTGTATGATATAAATGTATGTATATAATGCATATACACCATTTTCTAAAGGGCTTTAGGGAGAGTTGTCTACATGCTGAGCTTCCCCACCAAGGCATGTGTAAATTGTGGGTGGGGTTCCTACCCTTACACGTAAGGGAAGAAATTTCAAAAGAACTCAAAGGACCTCATATGTGGTCCTTGTGCACACACCTGATTCCCAACTGTAAAATCTGAAAGGAGAGACATGGGTTTACCAGCTGGTTTGACGGCAGAGTGAAAGAGAAGCCGTTACACTGGGGCCAAGTCTCAGGGTTGCCAAAATGGAGATGCCTATACGCCATAGGGAACTAAGAGCAGAAATCCCTAGTGTTGGGTGAAGGAAGGTAATATCTCCAAAGAAACCCCAAAATGCCCCCAAGAACAAGAGTCATGTTTAAACATCTGCCAAGCCCAAAGTGCCATCGCTGGGATCTTGAGGTACCCATTAAGTGACAAGCCCCTGCTATCCTGATCTCCTCCCCTTCCCTTCATGCACTTAGGAGGGGTCAGAGCTGTGTGCCTGTATAATTTATTTTACATACAGAGACACATCTGAGAAGGAAAAGGTCTGATGGTTCATCAAGGGCGTCAACTTGGCTAGGCTATCATGCCCAGCTATCTGGTCAAACACTAGCTTAGATGTTGCTGTGAAGGTATTTTGTGGTTAATATTTACAAATAATCGACTTTAAGGCAAGGAGAGTGCCCTCAATAAGTGCATGGGTCGCATTCAAAAATTTGAAAGCCTTAAAGAGCTAGAACCAAGGGTTCCTAGGGAAGAAAGAATTCTGCTTAAAGATTATAGCGTAGAAATCTGACCCAAGTTTCCAGCCTGGTGGCCTGCCCTACAAATTTCAGACTTGGCAGCCTCTACAATTGTGTGAACCAATTATACACACACACACACACACACACACACATTTATTGATATATAATACGTGTGCGTGTGTGTGTGTGTGTGTGTGTGTGTGTATCTGAAGAACCCTGATATGAAGGGGAACTATTAGCAACAAGGCCTGGGCAACAAGCAATGGCCCCAGCCTGAATAAACCAGGATGTTATGTCTCACTAATCAGAACCCAGGGTTAGGGGAGTGTGGAAGGAGGCTTAGACATGCCAGGGGGAGGAGAGGGGTTCTAAAAACACTCCCTTTTCCTGACCAGTCCTTCTGCCTGGAGTAAGCTTGAAGTTGGAGAAAGGGAGAATTATTTATTTTAAAACAAAATCTGACTTTTAACTGTAACACAAGACTAGATACATTAATTACCATCCTAAGATGATGCGTGATTCGAAGTGGTGGCAGAACTCTTTGTGTTACTCTGGCTTGGACAGAATAGTCACAGTGCATGTCTATAATTCACTGGAGGACAGAGGAAAAATTCAACCCACAGAGTGGCCATTGAAAGGCAGTGGGAGACAAAGTGCCCACCTGACTTTCCTCCATAGTTATATATGTACGAATACCCTCCTTGACTGGAGGCCTGCCTGAATTACACCCCACTTCCAGCCCCTGCAGCACAAAGGCCCAACCTGAAGCCTGGGGCTGGGGCCTGCATTCTCTGTACCCTGGAACCAGCTCAATCACAACTCAGTATTTTGACACAAAGAATCTACTTCTATTTCTGCTCATACCTCAATTAACATGATGAGGCACCAGTAACTGTAAAAGCTGTTTAACACATTTAGTATAGACTTTACACATTCAGCACATATTTATTGAGCATCTACCCTGTGCCCAGTATTGTTGAGTAGCAGTACGAATGCAGAGAGAGCCTCTGGCATCAGGAAACTGACAATCACATGTAAACCTTGGTATGCCTGTACATATCTTCTTGTACTCGAGTTTAATCCTCTTATGTATCTGTTCTTGGTCAACATATATTTTATATTCTGAGAGTTCTGAGTTTGATTTATTTGTTCTCCCAAACTTACCCTTGTGAGTTTTGTTCCTGGGAATAATAATCAGAGCAAAGATTAGTTTTGTGGTTTGAATCAGAGCCCTAACATGAAAGACCATACACTTTAGATTGGAAGAGTTATCTTTTACTGGAGACTTAGAACATGTGCAAAAACACTTTTTATTGTGGATGGTACACAGAAACACATACACACATATGCAATTATTATTTTTATGTTTTTCAGGTTCCATTCATGTGATCTACTTTTTTTTTTTCATGCTGGAGGAGCTCCTAAGGTCTAAAATAAATCGCTCTTCCTAAGAAACAGGAATAGCACTGAAATGATCCTTTTGAAAAGCAGAGGCCCAGAGGGCCGGTCTGTACGATTCTTTGAAAACACTTAATTCCACAGAAGATAGCTCATGAAATGGTTTCAGATTTTCTTTCAGGAAGTGAGTGTTGAGATGAAGCCAAGTGGTTAACATTCTTAAACAGGAGATCCATGCCCCGACAAAGGGAAATGGAGCTGGGGCCAAAGCTTTATTCCAAGCTGCAAAGTTCACATGTCAGTCACTAATGAGAGGACCAGAGCCGAAAGGGAGGTCCCCCAGGTTTGATACAAGATGAGCATGAGATCTTGTGGGCTCAGCAAGGCAGAAGGGCCATTGTTGCACGTGTAATGAAGGCTCTTAGCACTTACTGACTTATTTCATGAAGCGATGAGCTACTGATACCCTCAGCTCCCAGGCCACCTGCCCCTTGCCAATTCGATTAAGCTGTACTTCACTTTTCATTTTAGCCAAAGCCAGCTTCGTTGTTACTTAAGCCTCATTCTGTACCAGTATTTCCAGAACTAAATTGGAGACCATCCAAAGAGACCAATTTCATAAAAGAAATGGGAGTGAGGTGCTATTGTTTTATGTAAAACCATAGCTCCCTGTCTGGCAGTAGGTTATTGTCCATGAAAACAAGCAAAGTTCTTAAACAGATCTTCCCTTGTTCCCTGTGAAAGCCACTATAGGTGCCCCAAATGAACCAAATTACCCTTAACCAGCTCAATGCTGCTAGAAGATTCCCTTCCCCCTTTCCCCATCCCCGTATCTCATGAGTTTTTCAGCCTTGATAAGCCTTCCCACTGAATTCAGTTAATTCACCTTTTCCCCTCAAGGATACACACGGCTTCTGCTTCATGGAGTGTCCTTGGCACATCTCAGCCCACTTCTGTTTTGCACCACCAGAATCCCTGAACTTTATCAGAGATGATACAAATGTAATTAAACCTGAATTCTAGTCTCTCCTTGTGACAACTCAGCAGACAATTAATGATGATAAAAGAGCCTGCCAGCTGCTGCCTGACATACCAATGTAAGCTTCCAGCTCTTATGAAGATAGAGGGTGAAGGGCAGGTCCCTCTGGCTCCATTTCAATCTGTCTTTTATCTCACCCTGGTAAAAAGTAACACTCACTTTGGGGAAATTTAGATTCTTTCTTCTCCCTTCTTAAAAGCACCAAATAGACAATCAGGGGCTAATGCAATGTCTATGAAATAAATAAAAATGCTTCCGGGAAGAGTAATTTAAACTTTATCACCAGGGATGGTAGATTCAAGCCTAAAGCCAGAGAAGCAGGCTGTGTTCTTAATCACAGATCCTCGAGGATGTGCCTACCACCTCTTTAAAACATAGCAGTTGATGGTAAGGGACCATCATAGGGCAACACTTTGTGGATTTTTTTTTCCCCACAGTAATGTACTCAAAACTAAGTGATCATATTATATTGTCCCTTTCTCTCCAAAATTTCAGGTTCCACCATGACTGCAGCCGGGTGCAATAAAATGCTTGGAGGGAGGTCAAGGCTTGAGGGAGACATAGGCTGTGGGGGGAGATGACTGGAGAGAAAATGATCAAAACAAGGAAGATGAGAGGGAATAACACTCAACTTCAAAAACATGGGCTGAGGCTCCGTGGCAACAGGACCATGCTGCTGGCTTCCTGTGTTGCTTTCTGTTTAACAGTCTGGTGTTTGGGGGGCTTGAGAATCCACTTAGACAATTCCCAGGAGAAAAAATGCAAATGACTTTTAAACATATGAAATAAATGTCCGACATCACTTGTAATCAAAGAAATGCAAATATAAAACAAGATAGCATTTCCACCTATCAAATTAACAGAGATTAAAAGAAACTCAACGCTCAACAGGGGTGGAGAGATGTCCCATCTCTCCACTGCTGGAGTGTTAATTGGTACAACCTTTCTCCAGGACAATTTTCCAATGTGTAGCAAAAGTCTTAAAAACACGCAAAGCCCTTAGCCCAGTAATTCCCCTTCTAGGGGCTATGTTAAGGACATAAGCAGCAATCTGAGCAAAGATGGGTATAAACATTTCATTGGGATGTTATCTATAAGAAAAAGTACCAAAATAAAATATTGCTTTGTTATAAAACATATAAATATAAAATATATAACATACATATAAAAAACAGGTAACATTCCTTCACTAATTAGTATTATGCAGCAAATTTCTCTTTTAAAGACTGTCGATTTTATATGAGCAAAAAGCAATGTTGTATATATGATGTGATCCCAATTTTTAAAATTTAATATATGAGAGAAAGAAAATACATCAGAATATTAACAGAATTTCCCTTTAGATGATTTCAGTGGGTTTATTTCTTTCTCCATACTTTTCCATATTTTCAAAATTCTCCACAATGAACATACAGTAATCAGAAAACAAGCAGTATTTTTAAGTGTGTGAATAAAGGATTAAGAGTGTTTCAATCAGGACGGACTTTATAAAAAACAAACCTCAAATCTGAGTCTCTTAAAACAATAAAGGCTGAAAATCTGCTAGGACTCATCCCCACATTGCCTCACTTAGGAACAAAACCATCAGTGTCCATCCATCACCTGGAGCACCACGGGTCACCACGAGAAGGGAAAGGAAATGTGGCAAATCATATACTGGCTCTGACGGACCTTCACCTAGAGGCGACGCATGGCTTGCCTACTTACATTTCATTGGCCAAAGTCAGTCACATGACCAGTCTTTTCCAACGCAGGTCCAGAAGTTCAATCCTAAAATGTGTCTACAGGGAAAACTAGAAATATTTGTGGACAGAACCAATATTTACTACCAAAAAAAAAAGAATTCCTTTTTAAGAATTAGATGTCAAGCTGAAAGTCCTTCATGCTTCACTAGCAGTCAAGATGTGTGCATCATTCACGTACCTTACACAATTTGGTTTTGCTTCTCAGTCCAGTGTTTGGAACCAGAGCTATTCAGGAGATGCCACTATTGCCGGCAAAAGGCTACTTAAAAAGGTAAACGGCTGCAAACACACCAGACCCACGCTAGGAAACATGGGATAGCCATGTTTCTTTCCAGGGACCAGGAGATAGCCAGAGAAATGCCAGCATTTCTCTGCCAGTATTCTGAACACAGAAAAATCAAAATAAGCAATGTTGGAAATGTCTCCCGCTTTTTCTCAGTGTTGGAAAACTAGGCCCGAGCATATATCCAAGATCCTTAACCCAACCATTAGAAATGTTTTTCTAGTCTGGATAATCTATTTTTTTTTTAATCGGTATTGTGCATACAAAAGATGAGAAAGCATCAATTCAAAATATAATTGTTCATCATACTCACGCATTAAGCACCATTTTTAAACGTTTTTGTATTAAGAAAGAACGTGACTTTATGAATAACAAAAATGGACATTGTTTGAACATTACATCAACTCACATTTTCCTTTGAGAAAATATAACTTGAACTATGTTAAAATTAAAAGTTAATTACATGGAATGTTAATTAGTGGTTTGCATTGATAGACCTCTCTAAGGGACTCAGATAATTCCAGAAAATCTGACCCAAGCCAGAACCCTCAGGGTGATCACAGAATCTTTTTCATCACTCGCTGTATCTAACTGGCCACCAAATCTTGCGGATTCTAATCTTCCTAAATGCCCATTTCATCTGATTCTTTCTCTCCATTCCCAGTTGCTATATTCCGGGCCGCATCATCTTTCGCCTAGACTATTGCAATCACTTGTTCGCTTCTCTTCTTCTTCCAGACTCCCCTCCCCAGATCACTTTCCACATTGCCACAAAAATATTCAACCTGTTACTTCTCTTAAAAATCCCTTGGTAGCCTCCCAGCACCTGGAAGGTGACATCCAAACTCCTCAGCAGAGCATGCAAAGTTCTTCCCCTATGGCCCCGAACATGAAGCGGCCTTCTCCAGAATGTGCTCGGTGGGACATCAGTTCCAGAGTTATACAAGGAGAAAGTGGGTCCATGGCCAATAAATTGGAAAAAACACAAGTCCAACCCAATGCTTTACTTCAGGGATTGGTAGAGTGGAGAATTCACATGTGGCTCTAAATAGATCACAAGACTGGGTCCTTAGTTCTCTTGTCTTCCTTGCCTATGCTCATACTCCTCTGGCCTTCAGCTTTAAATACTGTATGCATGCTGACAGCTCTTCAGTTGGTTTCTCTAGCCCACACCTCTCCTCAGAACACGAGGCTGCCTATTCACAATCTTCAGCAAGGTATCTAGGAGACATCTGAAGTTTATCTTCATATTCCCTCAGCCTCCACACCTCAGTTAATGGCATGGCAACTTCACTCTTGAAGGCACTCAGGCCTAATATCTTAATGCCATTCTTAATTCCTCCATTTCTTCCACATCCATATTTAGTCCAACAGCAAATCCTATCAGCTCTACACTCAAAATATACCCAGAAATGGACTACTTCTTATAACCCCACTCTGCCACCCTGTTCTGGGCCAATATCCTCTTTTATCTGGATTATTTGAAGGACCTTCTAACTGGTGTCCCTGCCTCTGCCTTTCTCCAATGGCATCTATTCTTAACCCAACACCCCGACTGACAACTTCATTTACTTAAACAGGCCATAACACCCCACACATCAGACCTGTAGTGGCTTCCCCTTTCACTCAGAATGGAAGCCAGAGTCCTTACTCTGACCCCAAGCCCTAATGACCGCTGTTCTGTGACCTCACTACCCACATCTCCCATCTCCTCCTCATCCTCCCAAGGCTGCAGCCACCCTGGCATTTGCGCTCTTCTCCACACACTGGGCACTCACAGCTCCCTCTCCTTGGACTGCTCTTTAGCCAGAGATCCATGCACCTTTGAAAGCCCTACTACAGAGCTTGCCTCAATAGCAGATAACTTTTCTTTGTTCAGAGACTCCACGGAGGAGTAAATTCCTTGAAAGTGGTCACATTGGAGCAAGAACTCTAGGAAAGGCAAGGGACTGAGTTGGCTGGCACAGACAGGTCTCTAGTGCCCACCCTGCACGCTCAGCAAGCTGGGCCACAGTGCAGGCATGTATAGGCTCTCATGGCACCACTGAGTATGGCACATCAGCTTTTCACATCTGGTAACAGACCGGGCCTCACTAGATACCCTGTCAGCATGTTGCTTCTGATTGTACAGCCACCCTACTGTGTGCCACAGCTGAAGTCACCCACCACAGTCTAGTAATACTCAAGTGCGAGGAGGAGAGGAAGACGCCAGTGGGATTCTGACTAAATCCCTTCCTGCACAGCCCTTCCTGAAACCCATATGTTCTAATCATGTCACCTTCCCCAAGTCACGTGTACCACACATGTCAGGCATGGAGCCAGCCACAGGGCAGCACTCGTCCCAGTCCTCCCCGGCTGGGCCTCCGCCCGCATAGCACTTACCATTCCTTGAAGCTGCAGAAGTCGTGGACTTCATGGAGTCAGCTTTCCATTCTGCTTATTTGTGCACAACTCCTTCTCCTTCACCAAGTCATAGCTTCTTGAAATCAAGAACCACATTTTAGGCCTCTGGGCATCTATCATTAGCTCACAGGACGTCTGGCACACAGTGGGTGTTCAGTAAACATTTGCTGAATTGGCAGTAATCATGCAAGATGGTCATTCAGAGGTAGCCATTGAGAATTGGCTTCATTAAATCCATTCAATGGCACTTATGAGCCTCACACCTGAGCTGGACTGGGATGCCCAAATGGAGTGCTGAATCCACAGGAAATTAGGATTCCCAGACTTTGGATAGAAAGTAGCACATTTACAACATCAAGAGATAACCCAGTGCCTAATCACTGGTGTGTGATAGTAGGAAATGTGCCCAGCCCGACAGACAGAAGGAAACTGCAAGGAGAACATTTATGGCTATAAACAATTTTTTTTTATTCCTCATCTGGGTCCTGAGGCCTGTGATTTGGCTCCAACTTTTCATTTGTGGTTGTTTGTTTCAAACAATAAAACTGTTCCTTTAAAATAATGGACACTATATTGAACCTAAAAATAAGTATCAAAAGACCAAAGTCCCTGAGAGGGAGCAATTCTTGCAAAAGGACCAGCCAAGCTCAAAACAGCTGTGAAGAGATCCTTGCCCGGGCAAGAACAGAGAGCCTCCTGGCTGATCTGGAATCAGCGTGGGCAGGTGGAGAATCAAATACACATTTTAAAACACAGAAAACAAATGTACATAATGGTAAATATGCCACCGTATCAACATTGCTCTTATTTGATCATTATTAACCACTAACTCCTTACAGTATTGTTACGACACTTCACAAAGTGGATAGAAAATGAGCACCTGACATGTGAAGAAATAACAGCCACCACTAAAAAGCAGAAGAACTATTTGTGAATTTCCAAGAAAAAGGGCACGAGGGTCCAATTTTGCTATTAGGTGTAAACCCCTGCAAATAAGTAAATGAGAAGTAAGCCAAGCTGATGGGGCTTTATTTCCATACTGTGCTTGTTCCCTGATGGATTCAAAGGAAAAAAAGTGACAAAAACCATTCAGTAAATTCCAAGTTCAAGAGTTACCAGGAGTCTGCAATGATTTCAGAACCGCCTTACTCAAGATCTGGGCCTAGACAATTCAAAACACAACCTGGACTTATTTTTCAAGAAACCTCTGTGTAAAGACAGTTTTCCTGGGAAGTACAGCATCCATATACATGTGTTTTCCCCTCTGAAGTGAATGTTTTGGTATGTTGTTTAAGGGATGCATTCCAACCAGTAATGATTTGATCAATTATTTTTAAGTAGGTAATAAATTTTCTCATCTTTCATTTATACAACAAACATTTTTTGCACATCTTCTATGTGCCAGACACTACTACATGATACAAGAAAAAGTACTAGTTTCTGTCCTCAAAAAGCTCAGAGTCTGGTGGAAGAGTTACAAGGAAAAAAAGACATGGACAATTAAACAAGATGAGAACTATGATACAGTAACACAGGGAACTGGCTGTAAACCACCCTGGAGGGCAAGGGCTGGGATCAGAAAGGCTTTCTGGAGAAAACTGAAGAGGGGTAGCAAAGAAGATAACCCTTAAACAAATGGTTTTCTTAGGACCTATGGAGAAAACAATAGACTTATTGTTGGCTGCTTATCAATAGCAAAAACAGAAACTAATATTCATCAGGGGCTTTCTCTATGCCAGGAATTGAGCTAAGTATGCCAACGTATTGAGCTAAGTATTGAATACTATGTCTTGCTGAGGAGATATTGTTAATACTTATGAAACAATATCAACACCTGGCTGTGGTAGGAAGCAAAATGTCCCCTGAAGATGTCAACATTCTTATCTCTGGTATTTGTAAACGTATCACACTGGCATAATATGGTTACAAGGCAAAAGGGGCTTTGCAGATAAAATTAAAGTTACTAACCTTAAAATAAGGGCTATGGATTATCTCAGACTATCTGAGTTGCCCCAGTGCAATCACATGGGCCCTTAGAAGGGAAAGAGAGAGACAGAAGAGGAAGTCAGAGTGATGCTTTGTGAGAGGGACACCCCCAGCCATTGCTGGTATTGGAGCTGGAGAAAGGAGGCTACAAGCCAAGCATGGTGGCCTCCTGCAGCTGAGAACTACCCACCAGCCTCCAGGTAGCAAACAGCTGGGGACCTCAGTCCTACAACCACACAGAACTCAAATCTGCCAAAAACTAAATGAGCCTAGAAGCAGACTGTCCCCCAGAGCCTGCCTACTACACCTTGTGAGGCAGGCAGAGAAACTAGCCAAGCCTGCTGGACTTCTGACATATGGATCTATGAGATAATACCTTTATATTGTTCTAGGATGCGGACTTTATGGTAATTTGTTACAATAACAGTAGAAAACTGACACAGTGGCAATATCTGATTAAGTGACAAAGTAAAATGAGTGAGAAAAATATTGCTACTGTACCTACCATGTGCACAGAGCTTCTCATATAACATTCCCTGTAGCCCTCACACATGCAATATAGGGATTATGCCCCTGTTTCACAGGTGACCAAACTGAAGTGCAGAAATTTTTAAATAACTGAAGTCATAGCTAATAAGTAACAGAATTGGGATTTGAGCCCAGGTCTGTCAGATACCAAAGCTCGTGTTCTTTCTACTCTGCCATGCTGCTCCCAGGTAACTATTCTTTATGTGCATAGATGCTGGGTCTGAAGCACCATGCATTATCTTACGGAACCCTGCAACAGTGTGTGAAGCAGGGTGGGAATTATTTACCCCTTTTCCCAAATGAATACACCCTATCTCAACATTAATTGTGAACTGCCCGTGGCCCAGGGCCAGAACACAGGCCTTCCAACCGCCAGCCCCACTCTGTCTGACCACATCAGTGGTACACACTGTCCATGAATTTCCCCCCCACACAAGAACTCAGTCCATTCAAGTTTGCCTTGAATGTCCGGCCTGTTCTCATACAGCACTGTTAGGAGAGAAAATGCTGATGGAGCCCTGGGTAGGAAGTCCATACTTTAAGCAAAACTGAAGCCTATGGCTGTAGTGCTAGAGCTATAGAAGCATTCTTTGCTCCACTTTGGAAGATAATTATCACTAAATGCCAGAATATGACTTTAGTGCAGAGAACCATGTCTTCAGTGTCCTCCACAGCTGTGCTGGGGACTAACAATGATGCTCTAAATGTCTCATTTTTACTCAATTATTTAATATATGAGTTCCTAGAGTCACTGTGTGCCCTGCACTTTTAAGAATAAAATAAAATCTTGTTTTTGAAATGGCCCCAAAGAAATTTGCTTTATCTGCAGCTGAATCCATTTACCCAAAGGTCTTTCAGCAATGCCTCTGTGAGTCAGGCTGGGTACTGGGCACCAGCGATGCTGATCCCTGCCTTCGTGAAGCTTACACTCTATCAGGAAGATGGGCAGTAAGCAAGATAGCCAACGAATAAGAGAATTATATTAGAGAGATACAGGAAATAGTACCTGAGATAGATGGCAGGTGCCTGTTTTAGGGCCCTGGAGGGGCAGAGGTTCTGACCACGGGGATTAGAAGCCTGGAGCAATAGAGCTTCTGCAACGCCTGACTCAGAGAGCTTCCTCACCTGATCAGCTTTGTGAGCCTGCCCTGGGAGGAGTGAGGTCTAAAACCAGGGCGAGGTCCTTGATAGAGAGCCTGGTCTTGCAGGAAGGTGGGGAGTAGAAAGTGCAAGCAATTCAGTTCCTACAAAACACTCTTGATCTGCTTCTCTCCCCTTACCATGTAAAGTGGGGCCCTTCATTTGATCTCTCTGGGCCTCAGTTTCTTCAAAGGGTTGCGTCAATGCATGTAAGGCACTGAATAGTATTCAACACATAAAAGTGCCCAAGAAATATAAACAGTTCCTGTTACATAGTTACGGCCTGATCAGTATCAATCATCTCCAGGGTGTGTTTGCCCAAATAAGTGAAGTGAACTACTTCCCCAACTGCGTCCACAGTGAAAACCTATGGACATCTCTCACTATCATGCTGGCCCCCTAAAATGATGCCTACTGTTATGGACTGAACTGTGTGTCCCCCAAACAATATATTGAAGTCCTAACCCCTAATGCCTCAGAAGGTGACCTTATTTGAAGTAGGTTCACTGAAGATGTAATTAGTTAAGATGAAATTATACTAGAGCAGAGTGGGTCCCTAATCGACTGGTGTCCTTAAAAAAGGGAAATTTGAACACAGACAGAGATGCATAGAGGGAAGGTGATGTGAAGATGCTGAGAGAAGATGGCCACCAACAAGCCTAGGAGAAGGACCTGTGACGGATTCTCCCGCACAGCCCTCAGGAGGAATCAGTCCTGCCGACACCTGGATCTCAGAGTTCCAGCCTCCAGGATGGTGAGGCAAGAAATTCCTGTTGTCTAAGCCACCCAGTCTGTATATTTTGCTATGGCTCCCCTGGCAAGCTGATACAGATTCCTTAAGGGTAAGAAGTACATATCGATTAATTCTAAGTCCCCAGCAGCTAGCAGAGGGTCCAGCGCCTACTAAGTGCTCAATAAACATGTATTAAGTGAATGAATAAACACATAAATATCTATTATGGTGGCTCTTATGCCTGCATGACATCCCAGAGGAGACACATTTAGGCCTCCCACCAGAGTGGTGCTAAGAGGAAGATGAGGCTGATGGTGGGGGAATCAGCCATACGGGATTGGTTCTAACCAAGACACAGATGAGTGCTTGACACCGTGATAAAGAGGAAGTCTGTGGAAGCCCCAGACTTGCAAGGGGACACAGCCGTACTAGGAAGCCTGTGAGGCTGGGTGTCCCCATCTGGGTGCAGGCCTGGACCGGGGCTAGGCTCTGGCAGCAGTCCTGGCTGAGGAAAGCTGTCAAGAATAAGGCACACCCCCATAGGTGAAAGAGTCCGAGAGCCAATGGGGCATGCAAAGAGAATCTCAGGATGAAGGAAGTTCCGTAAGAGGAGTGGGGATGAGAGTGAGACAGGCAGAGGAGCCGAGGCCACCCAGCAGGGTGGGCTCCTGGACCAGCACAGGCAGAAGGACAAGAAGAAGCTTCAGCACAGGGCAGAGGGAGTAGCTGGAGTTAAGGTGATAATTCTATAGTGCAAAAGAAGAAGGGAGAAAAAGGATTTTTGTAACTGAATTATTCTAATTGACTGCTGACTCTACACTGTTCAGATTCGCCAGGTAATTGCTCAGTTCGCCGTTTCATTTCATCTGTGTAGCTATAGCTCTAGCAGTTTGTTGGAGGGGGCAGGGCGGATTTAAGAACTTATTAGGGGAAATCACTCCTTGCAGGCCTTAGGTTATTCTTGTTAAAAATGATGCCAGGAAAATCATAATTAAAATGGGAACATGGTGAATAACAAGTTCCCCTTTCCTTGAATGTGAAATAAATTTTAACAGCTACCTTAGCTAAAGAACCCAACACATTTGACCTTCCAATAAGGGTAAGCGGAGTTTTCTGTCTGAGTGAAATAGAAACTATAAATCAAACGTTTCATATCTAAAGTCCAGGCTGGCTCCAGTGAGTAAAATTCCACTCTCCAACAGTCTTAGGTTTTTTTACTGACTGGCTATCAGGTTTCCTTGACTCCAAAACTCTGTGGATACTGTTTCTTCACCTTAAATCTGTGAAACTACCTTCAAGAGCTGTAGTCTTGACTACTTGTGACATACTACCCAAGATAAAGAACCTGGTCAGTAATAAATGCGTTTGTGCGTGAGATTCTATCAAATACACAGGGCTGACATGCAATCGTCGGAAGAGGAGGGGGGAGGATTGCAGGAAGATTCTGGAGGAGACAGGCTCAGGAGGCACAACGTGTTAGCTCAGACGCATTTTAGAGAAGGGTTTAAGTTGATGATCTAATTCTCCTGATTCGAGTACAATAAAAATTTCTCTTCCCTGAACCTACATTTTCCCTGGTTGCCCTAAATTCAGTATGGGACCCAACAACATCCTTCACCCAGGGAGAGCTGAGATCTGGAAGGAGACAAACTGCCCACAGAAAATCCAAATATCTTTTCCAGGATGCTGTTGGCTTCTAAGAGAGCTCAGAGCTGTGTGGCTGACTGATCCCCTCGTCCTGTTGCGCATACAAGTGAATCGTCCCTCAATAGTTTGTTTTGGTTCAGGGCAAGATGAAATATGCTCCCGTGGTCACAGTCACACTCCACAAACTCTCCAGAGTCTTTGATCATTCTTAATGGGCTCGCTTAAAGCCACAGTGACAGTCCCGGGTGGGGAGTGCAGTGAGCCAGTGCTGCTGGGGGGAGCCCGGTCTGGGGAAGTTGTGGAGCCCTTTGCCATAGGCCGTTGAGCCTTCTGCTAACCCAGCCAAGCTCCTTCCACGCGACAAGGTGTTGGCTCCAGGATTCCTCAGTGCCCTTCCTCCCTCACTACCAAGTCTCAGACTATGGAAATCTCACAATTACAGCCATTAAACAGTTGAAAATTCAGTGCCCATTCCAATTACTAAAACGTACCTCCTTCCTCTGCAGCCATCCTTCCGGCACCCTCCCTGCCGGGGTCGGGATGTCTTCAGTCCAAACTAAGAGAGCTGTCTTGGAAAATGACCGTGGAAACCTAAAGGGTGAGTGACACACTTCCACACTCATTTGGGAGAGACATGCGTTTTCCTCTGGCCAACTACATACCAAGTGTGGGGAAAATGGAAGTTCCTATGGCTGGGATCCTCACCTGACCCTAAACTACTTGATGATGTAATTGGCCTACTCCTAGGCTAATGCTTCCACACCCTTAGGCAATGAGCTGTTATTGACTGAGTCACCATATGAAGACCTCTGCCCAGTGCTCTAGGAGGAGGCAGGGATGGTTACAGGCCTGCAGACTTCTGGAGGCAGATGTGATTCTAGTGTTCAACCTGCCAGCATAAGAATAAAGCTGGGTATAAAGCCTTTTACCCCAAGAATGTTCTGTTGTCATTTCTCAGTCTTACTGAAATGAAACCCTCAGGCAAGACACCAAGGTTTCTAGCAGATGCCATCAGTCTTCCCATCTGCAGATGCATTAGTCCACTGCTTCTCACCCCTGGGTCCCATTAGAATCACCTGGGGAGTATTTGAAAAGAAATATATGAACATCCGGGTCCTACCACCAGAGATTCTGTGTTAGTTTGAGGTGAGGTCCATCCTGGCAACCACGTGTTTCAAAAGCTCCCCGGCTGATTCCAAGGTGCAGTCAGGAAGGCCTATCAAATCACCCTCCAAGTCGTCTGGGCTGCTCTTTGCAAGGATAGATGACTGCTCTGAGGGAAGGTCTGACAAAGGTGGTCTCACTTATTACTTGCCTTTCTGAATAAATTCTCAGAGGATAAACTTAAATCCAGAATCTGAAGGTCACAGAACTCATCCTCAACATCTGAACTAGAATATAAACCATTTGTTTATTCAGTCTGAATAAATATTTGTTGAATGCCTATTACATGCCAGACAGAATCCCTGCTGGGAACTGGGACATGAAGACGTACATCAAACAATTTTCTCCGTTGATTTTGCTCTCCCTTAAGTCCCTCCTATTCAGAAGCCTGCTTTACTGTTTTGAATCCATTCTCTCTCTCTCTCGCAATTTTTATATATGACACATATACATAGATACATTTACTTATTAAGTCTAACTGTTCACGTGCATCAATAAATAGCTAATCCCCAACACAGCCCTAAGGTAGAGTGTGATTAGAATATGAGAAAACACTCACATGGGTTATGAACACACTTCACACCCTCTCCTTTCATGAGTTTTCATCTGATCAAGTTTCTATTATATTATGTTAAATATTCAAGAAGCCCCCAAAAGGCTTTTTCTATTCCCTCTGTTCTGCCTTTTTAAGTGATAAATTTTTACCAAGTTGTCAGGAAAAACACAATCATGAAACTCCCCATACAGATTTCATAATTCTTGTGTATGCCTGGAACCTGAGGGAAAGGGAAGAGAATCCTGCTGCTATAAATGCTGTCACACCAGAGCCTAGAAGACCAAAGATCTAGGACCACAAGCGAGACTGGCCCCCATTAATCATTAGTCACTCCACGTCTGTGCTCTGCCCCACCTCCTGCTTGCTTTCATCACTGCTCCCTATTTCAGTTCTGTCTACCTCTGTAGTCCCCACCACACTGGAGCCAAACCTCGATCTGTGACTCGTTCATTCCTGTACTCTCATCCCCCAGCAGAGACTGTATATCATAATAGTTTCCACATACTGAGCACTTACTATGTGCTGGGCACTGTGCTGGATGCTTCTCACATACTATCTCATTTAATCTTCAACCCTCTGAGTTTAATACTTTTATTATCCCGTTGTACAGATGAGGAAACTAGAGTCCGGAGTTTAAGCAACTTGCTCACTTTATACAGGACCCAGGAGGCAGAATTCTGATTGAGATAGTGTTATACAGGACCCAGGAGGCAGAATTCTGATTGAGATAGTGGCCATCTCGCTGCAAATCCCACTTTCTTAACCTCTACTGTGCAATGCTGGGCATAAATACACAAGCACTGTTGTTTCTAAGGTCTCTCTTCAGTAGGAGGTGGCTGGCTATAGTACTTACTAAACACATGACCTTGAGAAAACTACTAAGCTTCTCTAGTTACTAAGCCTCGGTTTCCTCTTCTAGAAAATGAGTAACACCAGGATCATGGGGTTCGAATGATTAAATCAGATAATGCAGGTATAGTGGCTTGGCACAGGGCCAGGAGTTTAGTAAATATTTGAAAAGCTAGATGCTGCTATTTGGTACCTTGGTTTCTATCATTAGGAGCATCTCAGGCAGCCCCCAGTGTGAGTGGTAAGAGCAGTGGGTAGTGGCCACTCCTTTTTTTTACAGCTTTATTTAGATATAATTCACATACCATACCATTCACCCATTTAAAGTGTAAAATTCAATGGTTTTTAGTTTATTCCCAGAGTTTTACCACCATCATCATGATCTAAAATTTTAAAACCAGTTATTTTTTAGAACCAAACTTAGAATCAATTCTGAGGGATTTTTCATCACCCCAAAATGAAATTCTGAACCATTACCAGGTACTCTCAGCCCCTCCCACACCAGCTCTCTCCTCCAACCCCCAGCAACCACTAATCTATTTTCTCGATATTCTGGACATTTCATATCCATGTAATTATGCAGTGTGGTCCTTTGTGACTGACTTCCTTCATGGAGCAGGTCACTTTCAAGGCTCACCCAGGCCTATGTATATCAATACTTTATCTCTCTTTACCACAAGTAACACTTCATTGTATGCACAGACCTATTTATGCACTCATTCGATGAAGCATATTTGGGTTGTTTCTATTTTTGGGACATTACGTATAATTCTGGAGTGAACACTGGTGTACAGATTTTGCATGGACATATGTTTGCATTTCTCTTGGGTATATAATTAGGAACCAAATTGCTGCATCGTGTGGTAACTCTATGTTTAAGCTTTTGAGCAATCACCAGACTGTTTTCCAAAGTGAATAGCCACTAATCTTGCACTTGCTTTTAGGTGACCTGGAACAGGTCACTCGATTTCCTCTTCTCCAAAATGAGGATATCACCTACCAGAGGAGATATTTTAAGTATGATGCCATCCATGGCCTGCCAGCCAGCAGGTGCTTAACAAAGGGCAAGTAATCTGTCTCCAGCAAATGGTCCCCTGTCTATTTCTCCCTCTTTTGTTTGGATTCAAAAGGGAAGGCCTTACCCATGGCAGCCCTGAGTGCAGCCCAATGGAGGTGTTAGGTGGAGAAAATCACTTAAAGTCACACTACTTCTCTGGATCATGTCCCCAGTCTCTCAAATAAAAGATAAACAAACGACTCTCAGCTCAAGTATGCGTACGCTCTCTTTGCTTCTCATAAACTGGACTTTTGCCCAGAAACCACAACAAGGAAAGAAGAAATCAATAATCCAAGTTTTATATGCTAATGTACTTTGGTGAAAAATATACCACAGTGAGCAAGGTTTAGAACAACATTCTCCCGATTGCCAGAGCTTCCAACAGGTCACATCTCCAGAAAGACCTACAAAAACAAGAGTCAGCAAAACTGCTGTCCACGTGGGCCTAAGCAAAGCATAGATGTGTGAGTGCCCAGCCCCATCAGGCTGAAGGCCTGATTAGCATTTCTGTTTCTGGCAGAAACGACTGCCGGTCCATCAGTCCCAAGTAACAAAACATAGTTCCGCCAAAAAAACCCATTCCTTTCTTAGGGGACTTATTGTTATTCAGGGTAAAAAATATCCCTTGGGCAGTTTCACTTCACTGCAGAAGTTGGTTTCAGAGTTACTTTACACAACCTGCAGGGAGAAAAAAGAAAACAAAACCAGAAAAAGTTGTGCATGCAATATTTCACATTGTGAGGAATATTTTTACTTGGGGGGGGGACAAAAGGCAGGACATTTGGAGAGGCCTCTCCTAGCACCTGGGAGAATAGAAAGACCTCTATCTTTAGCTGCAGAGATAGTAATAGGACAGACTTGAAGATTCAATGCAAGTGAGGCTGCCCCATCAACACGGGTGCGGAGGTTGCACTTGAGACAAAGCCATCGTCCCAGGCTTTCCTCTATAGGCTCCAGCTCCTGTCTCTGGCTGCAGCGATGCCAATTATGGAGTGAGAAAAATTAATCTTTTTTTCCTAAAGACATTAATCAAACCTATCAAGTAAGTACAAAAAAGAAAAAAAACTTTCAACTGGGGATTGCAATGAAAGATTTAAGAGAAAAAAAGGATTTGCTTACTATTAGGGAGGGTTAAGAGGAATCACAGGAAGGTTAAGGAGAAACATGATAATTAAGTGAGTAAAAGCCACTTGGGATGTTCTTTATGCGTTTTACACACACACACACACACACACTCTCTCTCTCTCTCACACACACACACACACACACACACCATGTAAACTGGTATCGTAGCCTACTTCTAAGCACCCAATTGTCACTGAGTAAAAGTATATGCAGATAAATGCACTGACAGCTCCAGGTGTCATATGACTTGTGAGATTCTGCTGGTGTGGCACAGGGCCTTCAGTCACTACTGTACTAAAATGACCTCGTTAGAGGACTCAGTGCCTGAGCTCTCTGGACGCAGTGGGGGTGCGGGAAGGAGGTGGAGTGTATGACCTCAAAGCCAGAGAATAAGTACAATGGCCTTATCAAATGAACCTGGGGTATGGTGGAGGGTGGATATTTTCCTGAAATAGTACATCTCTGGATCGGAAGGAAATAATGCAAATTCAGCCTTTAAACCTAAAATGCTCTTTCTAGCCTCTGGGGCTTTTTGGGTTGTTCCTGCTGCCCTGCCCCAGGACAGCCTACTGGTGCTGAGGTCTCTGCACAGCGGTCACTTCCCATAGCCTGCACTCCCCAGCTTCCCAGGGCTGAGTTATGTCACCCTGTGTGCCTGCCCAGCCCCCTGTGATCATTTCCGCATAGAAACTTCTTCATCTGCCCCACTAGACTGTAATTTCTTAGAAGAAACAGAAAAGGAATATCTTATTCACCAGGTATCCTCAGAGACAACACAATGCGTGGCACTGTAGGGACTCAATAACGGTGCTGACCTCACTGAAGTCTCTAGCTGCGTGGAAGAAATAGAGCACCCAAACCCACGGGCGGGGCGAGCCCTGAGACAACCCACCAGCCCAGGTAAACCAGGCCAAGTACTAGGGGAGGGAGGGGCCCTGGAGGGATGGGCCTCGAGAAAAACATCTCAAGGCAAAATTTCTCCCCCTTGCCAATCAACGCCCAGTGGACCTTCCTCTTTAGAATCTGTGGCTTCTTCTGTCTTACAGCAAAGAAGCCGCTTGGCTATTACATTTAAAATTCAAAAGCCCTTGGCAATTGTAAAGTGTTGTTACTGAATGAGGAGCTCAGATCCTGAAGACAGATGCAGTAGAAGAGCGGAGGCAGGTAGCCCTGAGTTCACATTCCGACTTTGCTATCAACTAGCGAAGAGAGTAACTTAATCTCTCTGTGCCTTAGTTTGTCACTCTGCAAAATGGTGATAATAACACCTGGATTGCAGTTGTTAGGATGGTTATATTAAGTGATATGAGGCATATTTGGCCCTCTATTGAGTAAACTTGTGATGGATGGATGTGTGTGTGCGAAGATATGTTTCGGCAACATTCCTGAATGTCTACCCAAGCTGTTCCTGTTATGTCAAGCACTATAAACAGGCTCTATTTCCTGCCCTCGGGGAGGTCAAAGTGTGAACTCAACTGACCCACAACCAGCTCAGCACCGAGAGGTTAAGACACTTGCCTGAGGCTCCCACGTGACAGAAGTGAGATCAAAATACAGGTTTAGTGATTTGCAGACCCTACTCTTCCCAATACCTCACATTTCACAAAGTCATCATTTGGTACCTTTGTCGTTTTGACGCTATAACAGTACCACATAGACGAGGTGGCTTCTAAACAGCAAACATTTCTCTCTCACAGTTCTTAGAGGCTGGGAAGTCCTGGATCCAGGTGCCAGCAGATTGTGCCCAAGGAGGACCCACTTTCTGGTTCAGAGATGACCGCCTTTTTGCTGTGTCCTCACATGGCAGGAGGGTTGAGGGACCTCTCTGGTGTCTCTTTTAGAAGGGCAACCTTCCTGACCTAATCACCTCCCAAAGGCACCACTTCCTAATACCATCACCTTGAGGTTAGGATTTCAGTACTGGGGAGACAAAATATTCAGTCCACAGCACATGGTTTCCTAGTAGGGATGTACTGGGGAGTATACCAAAAAAAATAACAGGCAAAAGTTTAAGAGTCATATTTAACAGTGTGGACTCATGGGTCATCCAGAGCAGAAAACCTAGACCTGTGAAGACCTAGAAGCTGAGAACCAGAGGGTCCTCGGTTCAGTGGGTAGAGCTGAGTGTCCAGATATGGGTTGGGGGCAATAGATGAATGACTCTGCATAAGAAAGGATGAGTTGGACTTCCGGGAAGATGGCGGTGTGAGCAGGGCAGCAGAAATCTCCTCCCAACACTATATTTATCTATGAAAACACAGAAAATACATCTATTGCTAAAAGAGAGACGAGAATACACAGGAAAGCGCACAGCGTGCAGCTACATCCGAGAGGACTCGGCACCCCAAGAGGCGGGTAAGATACGGAGCCGCGACCCGGCGGGACCCGAGCCCTCCCCCACCCCAGCGCACCGGCGGGAGGAGAGGATTCAGAGCCGGGAGGGAGTGGAAGTACACCCCGCGAAGTAGCCAGCTCCGGTGATCTGCGCAGGGAGCGCTGACCCACATTGCGCAGTGCAGCGGAGATTGGAGAGACAGAGGGGCAGGATCTGAGTGGGGAATGTGCCAGGGGGCTTGCAGCCGGCTCCCAGGAAGGAAAAAAAAAAAGCGCGCGCTCTCTTCAGTGGCCTTAAAGTGACAGGAGCCCAGCAGAGGAGTCGGATCGCCCCAGCACACTCAGCCCAGCAGGCTGGGAGTCCTGGGGGGTTTCAGACGCCTTAGCTGGTGACTGAGGAAGCGTAGCCATACTTACACTTCTCACTGAGATCAACAGCCTCCTATTCGTTCCCACCCCTGCCAGAGTGATAAAGGGCCCTGCGGAGCGGCACAGTCACAGAGTGGAATAGTGGGGCAATAGCGCCACCTAGAGCATTCCCACAGAACCTATGTCCGGTGGGCATTTTTTTTGTTTTGCTTTGTTTTCTGTTTTGCTTTTGTTTTTTCTTTTCTTTCTTTTCTTCTTTCTTTCTTTTTTTTCTCTTTTTTTTTCTTCTCTTTTTAAAGTCTTGAAGAGCCCAGCTGACATACATGGCAACTATCAGTGACCAATTACACAGCCATGAAAAGACAGAGGAATATGGTTCAGACCAAAATCAACCAGACAACCCCAGAGAGGGAGTCTGAAGGGATGGAAATGCACAGCCTCCCTGAAAAAGAATTCAGAATAAAAGTCATAACCATGCTGATGGACCTACAGAGAAATGTGCAAGAGCTGAGGGAGGAAGTGAGGGAACTGAGGAAAGACAATACAGAAATCAGACAAGCGATCGACGGGCTTAACAGCAGAATGGATGAGATGCAAGAGACTGTTAATGGAATAGAAAACAGAGAACAGGAGTACAGAGCAGCTGAGGCAGAGAGAGATAAAAGGATTTCTAGGAATGAAAGAATATTAAGAGAACTGTGTGACCAATCCAAACGGAACAATATTCGCATTATAGGAGTACCAGAGGAAGAAGAGAGGGAAAAAGGGATAGAAAGTGTCTTTGAAGAAATAATTGCTGAAAACTTTCCCTCGCTGGGGAAGGAAGTAGTCTCGCAGTCCACCGAAGCTCATAGATCTCCCAACACAAGGGACCCAAGGAAGACAACACCAAGACACATAATAATTAAGATGGCAAAGATCAAAGATAAAGACAGGGTATTAAAGGCAGCTAGAGAGAGAAAAAAGATCACCTACAAAGGAAAACCCATTAGACTATCATCAGACTTCTCAACAGAAACCTTACAGGCCAGAAGAGAATGGCATGATATATTTAACGTTATGAAACAGAAGGGCCTCGAACCAAGAATATTGTATCCAGCACGATTATCATTTAAATATGATGGAGGGATTAAACAATTTCCAGACAAACGAAAGTTGAGAGAGTTTGCCTCTCATAAACCACCACTACAGGATATCTTAAATGGACTGCTCTAGATGGAAGCACACCTAAGGCTAAAAAGATGTCACCAGAGAAAATAAAATCATAGCAAAGAAAGCAGACCATCCAAATACTAACTAAAGGCAAAGAATAAAACACCTATTATAGAAAGAATGGAGGAGGAGGAATAAGAAGGGAGAGAAATAAAGAAACATAGACTGTGTTTACAATAACTTAACAAGAAAGTTAAGTTAGATTGTTAGATAGTAAAGAAGCAACCCTTGAACACTTGGTAACCACGAATCTAAAGCCAGCAATGGCAATAAGTACATATCTATCAATAATCACCCTAAATGTAAATGGACTGAATGCACCAATCAAAAGACACAGAGTAACAGAATGGATAAAAAAGCAAGACCCATCTATATGCTGCCTACAAGAAACTCACCTCAAATCCAAAGATATACACAGACTAAAAGTGAAGGGATGGAAAAAGATATTTCATGCAAACAACAAAGAGAAAAAAGCAGGTGTTGCAATACTTGTATCAGACAAAATAGACTTCAAAACGAAGAAAGTAGCAAAAGATAAAGAAGGACATTACATAATGATAAAGGGGTCAGTCCAACAAGAAGATATAACCATTATAAATATATATGCACCCAACACAGGAGCGCCAGCATATGTGAGACAAATACTAACAGAATTAAAGGAGGAAATAGACAGCAATGCATTCATCTTAGGAGACTTCAACACACCACTCACTCCAGAGGACAGATCAACCAGACAGAAAATAAGTAAAGACACAGAGGCACTGAACAACACACTAGAACAGATGGACCTAACAGACATCTACAGAACTCTACACCCAAAAGCAACAGGATACACATTCTTCTCAAGTGCACATGGAACATTTTCCAGAATAGACCACATACTAGGCCACAAAAAGAACCTCAGTAATTTCAAAAATATTGAAATCCTACCAACCAACTTCTCAGATCACCAAGGTATAAAACTAGAAATAAATTTTAGAAAGAAATCAAAAAGGCTCACAAATACATGGAGACTTAACAACACTCTCCTAATTAATCAATGGGTTAACGACCAAATCAAAACAGAAATCAAAGAATATATGGAGACTAATGACAACAACAACACAAAGCCACAACTTCTGTGGGATGCAGCAAAGGCAGTTCTAAGAGGAAAGTATATTGCAATCCAGGCCTATTTAAAGAAGGAAGAACATTCCCAAATGAATAGTCTAAAGACACAATTACTGAAATTGGAAAAAGAAGAACAAATGAGGCCCAAAGTCACCAGAAGGAGGGACATAATAAAGATTAGAGAAGAAATAAATAAAATTGAGAAGAATAAAACAATAGAAAAAATCAATAAAACCAAGAGCTGGTTCTTTGAAAAAATAAACAAAATAGATAAACCCCTAGCCAGACTCATTAAGAGAAAAAGAGAATCTACACACATAAACACAATCAGAAATGAGAAAGGAAAAATCACGACGGACCCCACAGAAATACAAAGAATCATAAGAGAATATTATGAGAATCTATATGCTAACAAGCTGGAAAACATAGAAGAAATGGACAACTTCTTAGAAAAATACAACCTTCCAAGACTGACCAAGCAAGAAACAGAAAAACTAAACAGACCAATCACCAGTGACGAAATCGAATTGGTAATCAAAAAACTACCCAAGAACAAAACCCCTGGGCCTGATGGATTCACCTCTGAATTCTACCAGACATATAGAGAAGAAATAACACCGATTCTCCTTAAAGTTTTCCAAAAAATAGAAGAGGAGGGAATACTTCCAAACTCATTCTATGAAGCCAGCATCACTCTAATACCAAAACCGGGCAAAGACCTCACCAAAAAAGAAAATTACAGACCAATATCCCTGATGAACGTAGATGCAAAAATACTCAACAAAATATTAGCAAACCGAATTCAAAAATACATCAAGAGGATCATACACCATGATCAAGTGGGATTCATCCCAGGGATGCAAGGATGGTACAACATTCGAAAATCCATCAACATCATCCACCACATCAACAAAAAGAAGAACAAAAACCACATGATCATCTCCATAGATGCTGAAAAAGCATTTGACAAAATTCAGCATCCATTCCTGATTAAAACTCTCAACAAAATGGGTATAGACGGCAAGTACCTCAACATCATAAAGGCTATATATGACAAACCCACAGCTAACATCATACTTAACGGCGAGACGCTGAAAGCTTTTCATCTAAGATCGGGAACAAGACAAGGATGCTCACTCTCTCCACTGTTATTCAACGTACTACTGGAGGTCCTAGCCACAGCAATCAGACAAAACAAAGACATACAAGGCATCCAGATTGGTAAAGAAGAAGTCAAATTGTCACTATTTGCAGATGACATGATACTGTACATAAAAAACCCTAAAGATTCCATTCCAAAACTACTAGAACTAATATCTGAATTCAGCAAAGTTGCAGGATACAAAATTAACACACAGAAATCTGTTGCTTTCCTATACACTAATGATGAACTAACAGAAAGAGAAATCAGAAAAACAATTCCATTCACAATTGCATCAAAAAGAATAAAATACCTAGGAATAAACCTAACGAAGGAAGTGAAAGACCTGTACTCTGAAAACTACAAGACACTCCTAAGAGAAATTAAAGAGGACACTAACAAATGGAAATGCATCCCATGCTCTTGGCTAGGAAGAATAAATATTGTCAAAATGGCTATACTACCTAAAGCAATCTACAGATTCAATGCAATCCCTATCAAACTACCAACAGCTTTCTTCAATGAACTGGAACAAATAATTCTAAAATTCATATGGAACCACAAAAGACCCCGAATAGCCAAATCAATCCTGAGAAGGAGGAATAAAACAGGGGGAATTACACTCCCTGACTTCAAGCTCTACTACAAAGCCACAGTAATCAAGACAATTTGGTATTGGCACAAAAACAGACCCACAGACCAGTGGAACAGAATAGAAAATCCAAACATTAACCCAAACATATACAGTCAATTAATATTTGATAAAAGTGCCTTGGATATACAATGGGGAGATGACAGCCTCTTCAGCAGCTGGTGTTGGAAAAACTGGACAGCTACATGTAAGAGAATGAAACTGGACTACTGTCTAGCCCCATACACAAAGGTAAACTCAAGGTGGATCAAAGACCTGAATGTAAGTCATGAAACCATAAAACTCTTAGAAAAAAACATAGGCAAAAATCTCTTGGACATAAACATGAGCAACTTCTTCATGAACATATCTCCCCGGGCAAGGGAAACAAAAGCAAAAATGAACAAGTGGGACTATATCAAGCTGAAAAGCTTCTGTACAGCAAAGGACACCATCAGTAGAATAAAAAGACATCCTACAGTATGGGAGAATATATTCATAAAAAACGTATCTGATAAAGGGTTGACATCCAAAATATATAAAGAACTCATGCACCTTACCAAACAGAAAGCAAATAATCCAATTAAGAAATGGGCAGAGGACATGAATAGACACTTCTCCAAAGAAGAAATTCAGATGGCCAACAGGCACATGAAAAGATGCTCCACATCGCTAATCATCAGAGAAATGCAGATTAAAACCTCAATGAGATATCACCTCACACCAGTGAGGATGGCCAACATCCAAAACACAAACAACAACAAATGTTGGCGAGGATGTGGAGAAAAGGGACCCTCCTACACTGCTGGTGGGACTGCAAATTAGTTCAACCATTGTGGAAAGCAGTATGGAGGTTCCTCAAAAAACTCAAAATAGAAATACCATTTGACCCAGGAATTCCACTCCTAGGAATTTACCCTAAGAATGCAGCAGCCCAATTTGAAAAGGACAGATGCACCCCTATGTTTATTGCAGCACTATTTACAATAGCCAAGAAATGGAAGCAAGCTAAGTGTCCATCAGTAGATGAATGGATAAAGAAGATGTGGTACATATACACAATGGAATATTATTCAGCCATAAGAAGAAAACAAATCCTACCATTTGCAACAACATGGATGGAGCTAGAGGGTATTATGCTCAGTGAAATAAGCCAAGCCGAAAAAGACAAGTATCAAATGATTTCACTCATATGTGGAGTATAAGAACAAAGAAAAAAACTGAAGGAACAAAACAGCAGCAGACTCACAGAACCCAAGAACAGACTAATAGTTACCAAAGGGAAAGGGACTGGAGAAAATGGGCGGGAAAGGAGGGATAAGAGGGAAAAGGGGGCATTACGATTAGCAGATGTAATGTTGGGGGGGCTCGGGGAGGGCAGTACAACTCAGAGAAGACAAGTAGTGATACTATAGCATCTCACTACGCTGATGGACAGTGACTATAATGGGGTTGGTGGGGGGGACCTGATGAAGGGGGTAGTTTAATAATCGTAATATTGCACATGTAATTGTAAATTAATGATAATAAAATAAATTATATTAAAAAAAAGAAAGGATGAGTTATTGAGAGGTACCTTGAAATCAGTTCCCAACCTAAAATCCTCCAAATAAATGCATATCGAGCACTGACGTCGTAGTGGGCTTTGGCTAGCTGGTGTTCACACGTGCTCCTTCACTGTAGGTCTCCGTACACAGTAAGGCATGAATGAGGCATCGTGGCTGTGTTGTTCTCCAAGTGAGGAAGCAGGTTTGGGAAGTGAAATGACTTCATGTGGGTTAAACTATCGCCCATAAAGGCAATGGTGGAAATTCGTTTATGCGAAGTTTATGCCTTTTAGGATGACAAAAGGCTAAGTACAGCCCTCTGCAGAAACTGGGAAGGAGCCTGATACGTTCCGGTGGAGAACAGGGCGAGAATAGGAGAGGCATTTCTGAGAACACTGGGAAGTGAGGACCCCCCGGCTTCTGGGGAGCTGTGGAAGGGCAGCAGCGTGAGTTAGAAGGGACCCAGCAGGGGAAGAGGGGAGCCTTCCAGAAGGAAACAGAGCAAGAGGAAAGGTGGGGCCCCCATCAAAATTCCACCAAGGGCCACATCTGCATGACGTAGAGCCCGACTGGAACCAGAGGACACGTGCCTTGTCCTAACTCGACAGCATACTCACTGTTTGGCCTTAGTTGAAGAAGTCATCCAATCTCCTCAAATTTTACCATTTTCTCACCTGCAAAATGGGCAACATTTGCTCCACAGCAATGACGAATGAATATCATTCAGAGTGGCTTGAGAACTGCACAGGGAGCATGGGCTGCAGTGAAGCTTCCAGTTGTCTCTCAGCCACCCTCTCCACTTTGTCTGAGCACCCCCACCGCAATGTAGGGATATGATCCATAGCTCGGGTGTGGTTGGCTCAGCGTCCAATTATTTCATCTCTGTATTTAGAATCCTTTCAGAATTGTATTTGACCACATGAATTTCCTTTCCTAGATATGAGAGGTGACCTAGCGCTCACACCGTAGAACTAATTGTCAAGTAACCCTCATCCTAGCGCTGGTTCCGTGTGGTCATTGTCTCCTTTTGGTTGAGTTTCCTTTTCCTTAAATGAGAGGGTTGGAACTGACGATCTCTGAGGTCCCTTCAGGCTCCAAAGCTCTATCATCCCTCGGAAGACCCCTCCTGAGGCTATCCTGCCAGCCCTGTGCGGCAGCACATTCTATTGCCCAATTAGCCACATTTATCCAACCTTTTTGTCAGGTATGTGCTTCTATTCCAGGCATTTCGAGCCAATTCTGCAAATCAGACTCCTTGGAAGACTCAAATGTTTTAACAATCTTCAAACATATGACATCAAACATGCCGTTTTCCCTTCATCCACCAACTTTGTACTTTTATCAAAAAAAAAATGAAGAAGAAAAAAAGAAAGAAGAAAAGAGGTACTGAGTCCATCTGGCATGATTTGCTTTGAATAAAAGCCCATCTGCTTATTAGTTCTTATTTCATTGTCCTCTAGAATGCTTACAGAAGTTTCTTTCAATATTTATTGCACTGGATTGCTAATTACTGATCCTGACCATCCATGCAGACTTGGTGGGGTGCCGAGCTAGAATGTAGGTGTCTTTCTCTTTTTCATTCCCACCTTTCTTTACCCTGGGGGCACAATGTGGTTCTCAGACATCATTACACTGCCCCAGTGTAAAGCTGCAGAGGTGGATTCTGACAATCAGCCCCTTTATCCTGAGTCTCCCTGGGGACTTTCGAAGCTACCTCTGGCGAATTTTTGTCTGCCTCGACACCATTATTGTCATAGGAAGGATGGAGATAATTACCTGGTTTATTATCCCGAGGCTGACTTCAACTGGTGGGGGGATGAGGGGGCTAGGCCGTGATCACTGGAACACTGGAAACAGAAAGCTCATCTCTGTCTTCAGGAGTCCTGAATAGACAGGCAAGAGAGTCACATTTCCCAAACTACAGTATCTCTGAAAGGGATGGTCTCTGCCCTGGAAACATTTCCAACCAGGTCCTTTCCGAAATCCAAAATGTGAAAACTGTTTAAAATTAAGCTCAGCTTTTCCCCAAACAAGTTCCTATTTCTGATTTTCCCTGCTCTCTTATGCTTTACTTTCCTCCTCCCAGGGCCCTTTTGCTCCCCACAATAAAGCAGGTCCTGTTACTCCTTTGTAGCAGCATCTTAGTGCCTTCCCCATGTGTCCCTGGCTTCCCATCCCACCACTGTCCAATTTCAGCCCCATATCACCTTGTCTCCATTCCTGCGATAGCCCCATCTCTCATTCTCTCCCTCACCCCTCCCACCATGCACATGTGTCCAGAATAATCCACGTAAAATACATACTGATTTCATCATCCCTCTCCAGCTCAACAATACTCGATGAGTGCCCTCTGCCTCAGGAGGCAGTCTCCACACCTCACTGCCTTGCAGGGGCTCTGCTGCCAGGCCTCAGAGCCCTCCAGCCAGCTGGGCATCCCACTGCTGCCCCACGAACCCTCCTTCCAGGCATGCAGGGGGTTCTCTGGGCTCTGCACTCTCAGCTTTTGCTCACACACCAACTTCCCACGTAGAAAAGCATGTGAAAAAGTTGAAAAAGGAAAAAGAATTTGAGGCATATTCTTAGTGCAGACATCTAGGGGTTAAAAGTGAGTTTCCCACTATTTTTGTACAGAGTATGTCACTATCTTCCTGATTCTGACACTGGCCCAGATACTGGGAAAATATTTCCACTGTGTAGTCCTCTAAACAGGCCATAGCTCTCCCTCAATGATTCAAATAGAAGTTCCATCCCCAAAAAGGAGGAAAATAAAAGAAACAGGCATTGTATAGGAAAGGCAATGGATATGGGTTTAAAAGATGGGCTTTGGAATCAAGTAGAACTGAATTCAAATCTCAGCTCAGAGACTTGCTAATGCTGTAACTTGGGCATGTTATTGAACCCTCCTTGTTATCAGTGAAATAGAGCAAATACCCGCCTGGTAGGGTTGGCGTGGGAACTACAGTCCACATGTCTAGGGCCCCAGGACAGATCTTGGGGCTTCGCCTCTCATCACAGCTGGGTTCCCACACTACCACCTCCAGCCCCAGCAGGTACCACTCCAAAGGTTTACTCTACCAGCCTCTCATGGGCCTGTCCAACTTCTTTCTAGGATTTGAGGGTGCAGTGGGAGCCTGTGGTCTGGCCAGCAATCAGAGCTCTCCTCCACAGATCACAGCTATGCATAGGTTCCCATTGAGACTTCCCCTGTGGCTGCTCCAGCACCCAGAGACCCACCAGGTGGTGGTAGGGGGTCCCTGTATCTCCTTAAAGAGCAATACCTCCTTGTCACTCCTAGTGACCAGCTATAGACCTGGGCTCCCAGCAGTAAGCAGCACTGGCTCTGGACCACGACAGCACACGACAGGCAGGATAGAATGGTTGAGGCAGGTTAGTCGGAAACTGGGACCCTAGTCACGCTGCCTGAGATTGCCCCTTCCTTTGACAAATTTTAGCTGGGGTGATCTTGAGCACATTGTTTTGATTGTGTATGCCTCGGTTTCCTCATCTATAAAATGAAGACAATAAAAGTACCCACTTTATAGGGGTGATGTCAAAAGTAAATGAGTTAATGCACACAAAGCACTTAGAATATTGCCTGCACATTGTGCATGCTCTATAAATGCTACCCGTTAGAATCAATGAGTGAGTCCTTCATCATCAAAGACTCAGGCAGCTTACAATCAGGTTGACTGATGGCTCTCTGGCCAGGGGCTCCTTCAAAACCCCCTGCTTTTTGTCACGGCCCCCCTGGGCACACACGTGGCACACACACACACACACACACACACACACACACACGACACCCTTAGCCGTACCCTGAGGCAAAAGAAGACTAATTCCCCAGCTCCTGAGATAACAAGCACTGCTCCCACATTCCTCTGATGAAGTGGAGTTGGTCCTCAGCAGTACCCCAGATATACTTCACTCAGGGCCTGCCTTCAATTCTCCCAGGTCAGCAAGGGAAGGGCTAGGGATCAAGCAGTTTTCTGGTCTAATCCTTTGTTGAGAGATCATAAAATTTAATATCTTTTGGCCTGAAATGTCTGAATTATTGCTATCACCTCAAATTACCAGACATTTCTCAACTCCATACTCTTCTTTGGCCTTGTCACTCATAAAGCTTACACAGCTGAATGCAATCTTTCAGAAAACATTTACCGAGCATCAGTTCTATGCCAGGCACTGTGCTGGGAGCCGTGCATGTAGGAAGGAGGCAAAAACAGACTTTAGTTTTCCAAGTCATGGTCAAGAGGAGAAGACAGGCAGTTAAACAGATCTCTCCAATGCAGTGTGATACGTGCTAAGTCAGAGAAATGCACAGGGAGCTTGCAGAGAACAGAGAAGAGCCATACATCCCAAAGAAGGTAGATCAGGAAAGGCTTCCAGGAGGAGGTTACTCCAAAGCTGTGCCTTGAAGGATGAGTATTCATCAACAAAAGAATAGCACTAAAATATATACGTGGAGAGAGAGAGATGAAAAAAATATATAATGATTTTGTAACCATGGTCATTTCACACCTCTAAAGGACACAAGGTAAGGAGAAAAGGTAAGAAATGAGACTGGGAAGATGAGCAGGTACCAGACCGTGAAAGGACTTAAGACTTTCAGATATTACCCTGGGATGAAAGAGGAAGCACTGAAGGGTTGTAGCAGGGGAGTAGCATGGTGAAAGTTGGATTTGGGTAGAAGTGAGAGGGTTTTCCAGGATGGGGAGAGGCAGGGGGTATGGATGTCTGGAAGCAAAAACCAGTTAGCGATTACTTATAACAGTGCAAGTGAAGGACCTGTCAGTAGGACTGGAAGAGTTAAGACATTTCAGAACTATTCAGGGGCTAGATCATTCGGGTGTGGGGCTGGTTAGAAAAACAAGAAAAAGAAGAGAGAGATAAAGTGAGTCCCAGATCTCTGTCATGAATGAACAGTCAAGCTTTGATTTATAAATTAGAAATCATAAGTATTTGGATTTATATGTTGCTTTTTCTGCACATTACAGATATTGCTGATTTTAAGACCATGCTAAATAGAGGTTTAATCATACCAACTGGATAACAAAGAAAATACTTATTTTCTAGACCCTGAAGCCTCCAAGGGGCAGGTTTTTCAGGTAGCAATAGGTCTGGTACTCAGTCCCCTGGAAATAACAGCCCATACTAAGAAGACCAGGTGGAAGGGGTGGAGGAAATATATGGAAGCAAAGACACGAGGTAGGTAGAGGACAGATGTCTGTGGTTCCGGTGGGAATACCGTGATGAGGACAACATTGGAGAGGTGATTTGATGTCAGGCAACGGCAGAGGGACTGGGAACCACTGCTGCTTGGGGGTTCAGCAGAGGACTCTGTCTCACAGTTGGCCCCATTTGAAACTCTTCATAAAACTTTCAATCACAAAATAGTTCAATATTAGTTCATTTCCCATCTTAGCCATTCTAGATCATTCAAGGTTCTTCTATCAGGCTCTATGAACTGGAACCAGAAGATGGGGGATGGAAATGAGTTTTGGGGGGAGGACACATGTAGGGCCTGGGAATGCTCACATCTGTGAGCAATAGGGAGTCATGGAAGGCTTTAGAGCAGAGTCATGATGCGATAAGAGCAAATTTTTAAGAATAGTCTGGCAGCCCTGTGAAAAATGAATTAACTTGACCGAAATCCACTCAACTACTAACATAACTGTCATCCTAATTAGATCTTTCACTTTACCCAGTAATTGTGTCTTCAAACTCTGCTCCCTCTAAACCCCACAAGCAATATTGTTTCCTAAGCATTCCTAGCATTCTGTCTCAGTGATTTCCAACCAAAGGAGAGGCACAGGGTTTGGAAACTAGTTGGCATTCCTTACTGAGGTTGTTGCTATAGTCCCAAGTTGACAGGGGTGGGAGCAGGGGCTGGGGAGGTAGGTAAACTGGCATTTAGTTCCACAAAAGCCAAGGATGCCAAATATCCTCAACACACAGAAAGAGCCTGTACAACAAAGACTCGTCCTGCCCAAAATGCTTGCAGTGCCCCAGTTGAGAAGCATGGTATCTGGTCTCTTTTGCTGCCCCTATATTTGTCTTCTATAAATTTTCTTCTTCCGTTTATCGCCAGGCATCCTGCCAGCCGCTGATTAGCAGGTTAAATGGTCACTCAACTGTCATCGAACTCCTTCTTCCTTTCTGAAGCAACTGGAAGAAAGCCAACATACATTATTGACCTAGTTCCACAGCACTTAATATTTCCACGGTGCTTTGCAATGGTTCTATCAGCTAATTTTCATGTCAACACAGGCATTGAGTCAGTTTCGTTATTAGTGGTTGGCAAGTACAGGAGACTTGGAAACCAGTTCAGGTCACTTACATTTAATTCATAGATGGCAGGAAGCTGTTTTCAAAGTCGCAGTAATTCTTTCAAACCTCTAAAAATGAGCTTAGTAGGGTGTCATTTGTGATGAAATTTTAATATAACCATCCTTTGCTTTTTGAATTTAAATACTTTGGTAGCCCAGGGATGTAAAGTGAATCTCCCTCTCCACTGGTTTTCATAACATTGTTGAAGATATATTCATGTTTTTTAAAATCTCTTTAAAAAGCTGCATGCTTTATTGCCATCTCTGTGGACCTCTCTTTTGATGTCTGATACATTTTACTTTATATTATTGGCCTTCTTTGGGGGATGGTCATATCTTCCTAGTGGACTGAACATGTTTTGAGGGCAAACTGTCTGATTCTTTGTATTCCTCCAGACACTATGATTGTGCATGGCCTATGATAATGACTTAGTAAATATTTGCTGATGGATTGGTGCTCAAGTTGATGGTCAATTTCATAGTATACAAGGTCTTACTTATTGGGAATTTACTCTTTGAAAACAATTTTCACAAAATAGTACTGTGTTTTGCAGTATTCTGCCCCTGGGATGCCCTGTTACAAATAATTTCCTTTCATGAACACCCATTTTTAAGCCATAGATATCTCTCTCATGATTAGAGAGTCCCTGACTCCATACCTGCCAATCCCTGTAACTTTTTTCCATCCAGAAATATGCTATACCAAATACAGCTGGTAGCTTACCCAGTGGGGGTATGGTAGATAAATGGGCCCAATGGGCAAAAATGATCACAACTTTCCATTCATCACTATGTCCTTGACCTTTGCAATGTAACTTTGTATCTACTACTAGCAAGATGTGGGGTCTGTTTTCCCATCCCCCTGAATCAGGAATAAAAAGAAGATGCTTCAAGGTGATACAGTAGAAAGATCTACCAAAAGATCCACAGGAAACCTCACACATGGTTAATGTATTTTAAATGCATTCCCTTTAAATCTAGAATAAGACTTAGGATGCTCACATTACTGCAACTGCTTTACACAGCTCTCAATGTCTTGGCCGATGCAATGAGACATGAAGGTTGTAAGGGAAAAACAAAACTCATTGTTGGCAAATTACGAAATATGCAAAAGAAATTTTGTAGAGAACACCTTAAAACCCATTAAATCATTTAAGTTCTGATTAATGGAGAAAAACCTGCTAATCAGGCTCACAGAAGAGATTATTTAACACTATAAAGATGTAAATTCTCCCCCCAAATTAATTTATAAATTTAATGGAATTACAAACAAAATTTCAGTATGATTTTTTTAACATCTCATCAAACTGAATCTAAAATGCATATGCAAGAATAAATGCCTCCATGAATAATAAAGACAATTCTAAAAACAAGGGGCAAGAGCAGTCACTGACTATTTATGCAGTTTTCTAGGGCTGCCATAACAAATCATCACAAACTAAGTGGCTTAAAACAATAGAAATGCATTCTCTCACAGTTTGGGAGGCTAGAAGTCCAAAATCAAGGTGTGGGCATAGCCTCACTCCTTCTGGAGGCTGTAGGGGAGAATACATTCCTGGCCTCATCCAGCTTCTGCAGGCTGCCAGGATTCCTTGGCTTTCCTTGGCTTGTGGGTATATCATTCCAATCTCTGTCTCTGTCTTCACATCACCTTCTTTTCTGTATGTCTGTGTCTTCCCCTATTCTGTCTTTTGTAAGGACACTTATCACTGAATTTAGAACCCATCCAGGTAAACCAGGCTAATTTCATCTCAAGATCCTTAATTTAATTATAGCTGCAAAGACTTTTATTCCAAATAAAGTAACACACAGAGGTTCTAGGGATTTGACTGTGGACATATCTTTTGGAGGCCACCATTCAGCCCACAACATTTACCCAATCAGATATGAAGGCATATTATAAAACCATAGCAAAACTCTGTTATGTACTGGCAAAATTACAGGCTAATAGACCAATGGAACAAAATAGAGCCCAGAAAAATTTCCAAGTTGGAAAATGGATATATGGGACAGCTGACATGATAAATCAGTGGGGAAGGATCAGTTCAAGAAAGAAGATTTTTTTAATTATATGGAGACAATTTTAATTATCTTTACTTCACATTTTATATAAAGGTAAAATCCAGATGGATTAAAAACTTAAAGAATAAAGACGAATAGTGTATTGGCATGTGTGTGCATGTGTGTGTGTAAAAATTTAGAAGATTATCTTTGTGGCCTTTGGGATGGGAAAAGATTTCCTAAACAAGACCTCAAAACACAAACCATATGGTAAAAAAAAACCTGGCAATTTAGATTACACTAAAATTATGGATTTCTTCTTCCTTATAGAATTTCTAGTAATATATGAAGGTATACCCCTGTCCAGAAAGTGAAGCTTAATTCTCCTACCCTTGAGAATGGACTGAAGCTAGTGACTCACTTCCAAGAATAGAGTATGGAAAGGAAAGAATTTTAACTGAACAGTAGAGAAAACTGGGCAGACATCACCTTAACCAAGTGTTCAAGGTTAACATCCCCAGTGATAAGTCATGTGGCTACTCTGTACTCCTTGATATGTTGTGACAAGAAGCACACTTCACTTCTGTGGTCTTCTTCCAAGAAATGCATAAGCCTAATCTAATCATAAAACTGCAGTGAAACCTAGATTGAGAGACAGTCTATAAAATGCCAGACCAGTACTCTTCAAAACTGAGAGGGTCATGAAAAACAAGGAAAGACTGAGAAATCAGCACAGATCAAAAGAGAGTAAGGAGATATGCAACTAAATGCAATGTGACATGCTGGATTGGATCCTGGAACAGTAAAAAAACATCAGTGGGAAAAAAACTGGTAAAATCTAAAAAATCTGTGGTTTTGTTAATAGTATTATACCAACGTCAATTTCTTGGTTTTGACAAAGGTACCAAGTTATGTAAGATACTAACATCAGGGGAAGGTTGGTGAAAGTGATATGGGAACTGTGAGGAAGTTGGGGTTCCTATGGCCAGGATCCTCACTGAACTTAAACCACCTGATGATGTAACTGGCCTGTTGCTAGGCTACCACTTCCACACCTTTAGGCAATAAGCTATTATTGTGCGATATAGAGAGCTCGGCCCACTGCTCTGGCACGGAGGCAGAGACGCTGGTGCTCGACCTACCGCCGGGAGAACAAGCCGGGTAATAAACCCTTTCGCCCCAAAGAACGTCTTGCTGTCATTTTTTTCTTTGGTCACATTGACTCCATAGCGAACTTGTCTGGGCCTGAAACCCATTGGCAAGATAATTGGCAAAGTCAGCAAGGCTCATTGTTGACCAAGGAAAAAGACAGGCTGCCCTTATGGGAGAGGTGCTTCAGCGGGCTGCCCCTGTGAATGGGGAGACAGTGGATCATCCCCCAATGGGTATGTAGTCTGAGGTGGCTTGCCTCCTAGAGGACTGGGTGCCACTATAGGACTGGAGGCAAGTGGAGGTGATACCTGAGGCAGTAGGGATAGCCCTTGATATAGTAAGTAGGTCTTTTGAGAGACAGAGTGCCTGTGAGGCAGCGGGGACTGTAGGTTGACTGCTTCTCATAGTATTCAAAAAGTCTAAGAAGAGAAGGACATGCTCCTGAAAAGACCCAAGAAACGGCGGCATGAGAACGCAAGCTGCAAACTTCTGTGGATTCCCTGAAGAAGGAAATGGCATTGATGCAAGAAGAGGCAGCCAGAGAACGTCAGCAGCGAGGTGCCATTGAAGAGGTAAAAGATTCCTTACAGAATAGGATGGCAGCACTGCCAGATGTTCTGAAGGAGGAAAAGGCCATCAAGGAAAAAGACGAACTCCTGAGGGAAGCACAGGTGGAGGTGGCATGAAAATGCCAGCTGTGAAGCACTGAGGTGAAGGTAAGAGGGCTGCGGAAGACTGAGCTAGCATTGCTGCGAGGCACGGTAGAAAAGGTAAAGGTTGTAGCAGAGGAGGCACTCAGGGGAGGGGAGAGAAAGGTGCCAACAGCCCTGGAAATGGAGGAGCTGAGAAAGGATGAAGGGGTGGTGCCAGAGGCACTGACCCCTCCTGTATGGAAAGCATGCCCAGTGGTTGTAAAGAAAATAAAGACATAGCAGCTGAAAGTTCCCCAAGGAGAGGAGCAGCCCCCTCCCCAGGTCGTGGAGCACTCTATGGTCCGCCCCTATACGCAGGCTGAGCTGGTGGATATGGGCTCCCAGTTTAAACAGAAGTCCTCAGAGTCAATATCAGCTTGGATCCTGCGTCTGTAGGATTTAGGGGTGGATGGAATTGTTCTGTTGGGATCAGAGATGGGAAAGCTGGCTCCCCTGACAGTGCAGGCCACCTTGAGACAGCAATTACAAAATGCACATCAGACCCCAGGGAATCACTCCCTCCTCGATTGGCTTATGGCTTCACTTCGTGCTGTTTGGCCCAATCAGGGTGACCTACCATCCTCTTCTGTTAGATGGCAGATGAATGCTGAGCTCCAACAGGGGTTACAAGGGCAAGGCATAAAAAATGCCATCTATAGTCCAGAGAATTATGGCCCAGATGAGATTTTCACTACTGGGATGAGAAATATTGTGCTTCAAACAGTTCCCGTATCCCTCTTTGGGTCTCTAGTGGCCATTCTTTCCCCTCACTTAGGGCATCCCATAAGCGAAGTGACATGTACAGTAGCAGACTTAAGAGAGGCTGAAGCAATGAGAACACGGAAAGAAATAAGGTCTGCAACTCACAAGAAGATTTTAAACGGCCCCGTGAAGGTTATGAGGACCCAGATATGGGTTGATTTAATACGGGCAGGAGCAGACGGAAGGAAATTCGATGGGAAGTTAAATAGGATCTTACTAGAGCTATGGCAACAGTTAAAACCAGAGCAGCAGTTCCAGCCATTAAGACCAAAGAGGCAGAGGTCAGAGAGAGAACCACAAGTCTGGCCTGTGTGTTTGCAAGACTTCCTGCTGGACAGCGAGCCAACCTCACTCGAGCCCATACAGGAAGATGATTGGTGAACATGGTTTGACTGAGGGGAAAGTCGAGGTACCTGCCCTGAGGGACCAGGGGGAACTGGAGGCCACATGTTGAAATAGCTATCCATTGATCCCCAGTGAATATACAACGTGTCCTCGCTCTGGTGGACACTGGGGTTGAATTTTCACTGATTCATGGTAACCCTGAGTGGTTCCCCAGGACCCCCACTATCATAGATGGATACAGGGATAAGGCTATCAGAGTGAAACAAGCCCAAATCCCTTTGGGAATAGGGCATCTACCCCCAAAAGAGTATACTGTGTATATATCTCCTATCCCTGAGTATATTTTGGGGATTGATATCCTGAAGGGTCTATGGTTGCAGACCACTGCAGATGAGTTCAGACTGAGAGTACATGTGGTGAAGGCAGTTCTGAGGGGATATGCTAGGCACCCATCCATAGCTTTGCCTGTGCCTTGGCAAGTGACTAATACCAAACAATACAAACTGTCTGAAGGGCATAAAGAGATTGGAGAAACTCTCCATGAGCTGCAAAAGGTGGGTATTACAAAGCCCACCCATAGTCCTTTCAATTCCCCAGTGTGGCCAGTAAAAAAGCCAGATGGCTCCTGGCATATGACTGTGGATTACAGAGAACTGAATAAAGTCATAACCCCTATGCATGCTGCTGTCCCCTCTATTGCAGGCCTGATGGATACCCTCAGCCATGAACTAGGAACATATCATTATGTGGTAGATCTTGCTAATGCCTTCTTTTCCATTGACATTGAGCAGGAAAGTCAAGAACAGTTTGCCTTCACTTGGGAAGGTCAGCAATGTACTTTCACCATCCTTCCACAGGGACACCTCCACAGCCCCACCATCTCTCATGGACTTGTAGCCCAGGACTTGGCTACATGGGAGAAACCACCAATGGTGTGGCTGTACCATTATATTGATGATGTCATGCTCACATCCGATTCTCTTTCAGATCAAGAAGGTGCAGCACCTAGACTGCTGCAACATTTACAGGAGAAAGGATGGGCTGTGAACAGCACCAAGGTTCAGGGACCTGGTTTCTCTGTCAAATTCTTGGGGGTCGTCTGGTCAGGTAAGACCAAAGTGATACCAGAAGCAGTTATAGATAAAGTCCAGGCCTTTCCTACCCCCACAACTGTAGCATTGCTACAGGAGTTTCTGGGTCTTCTAGGCTACTGGAGAGTGTTTATCCCGCACTTGGCACAAGTTCTGAAGCCAATACTGGTTGGTACAAAAGGGTGTCAGGTGGGACTGGGATGAGACGTGTGCATCTGCCTTTACTACAGCAAAACGGGCAGTCGAGGCCGTGCAGGCCTTGAGTGTGATAGACCCTTCAAGGCCCTGTGAGCTGGATGTTCATGTGACTGAAGATGGTTATGGCTGGGATCTCTGGCAGTGGCTTGAATGAACTCACCAACCTATTGGATTCTGGTCACAACTCTGGAAAGGGGCAGAGGTACAATAGAAAAACAGCTGGCTGCCATGTATCATGCCTTGCTGGCTACAGAACCCATCACTGGAATGGCCCTGACAAAGGTAATAACCACCTAGCCCATCTTGGGGTGGGTACAAGGCTGGATCCAAAAGCCAAGGAGTGGTGTGGCACAAACACCCACACTGGCCAAGTGGGGTGCTTACCTACAGCAGCATAGTGCCCTCTCTAATAATCCCTTGAGTGAAGAACTCCGATGCTTATTGGGGCCGGTGACATATCTAGTGAAAAGCAGGAAGAACTTGCTTTTGAACCATTAGTAGCAGAGAGTCCCTATCAGGACGGAAGAGACCCTATACCCAAAGAGGCGTGGTACACAGATGGCTCCCAAAATGGAGGGCCATAGCTTTCCATCCTAAGACTGAGACAATATAGATGGAAGATGGAAAAGGGAAGAGCAGCCAATGGGCAGAGTTGCGGGCCGTGTGGCTTGTGATCAGCCAGGAGCCCTCCCCTAGAATTGCCTGCACTGACAGCTGGGCTGTCTACTGGGGCTTGACCCTGTGGCTATCAACCTGGCATGCCAACTGGCTGGTTGGTCACCGACCCCTTTGGGGGCAAGAACTGTGGCAAGACTTATGGGCCTGAGTTCAGACTAAAATAATTACAGTATACGATGTGACAGGTCATTTGCCACTGGCATCCCCAGGAAATGATGAAGCAGATAAATTGGCCCAGATACATTGGTTAGAAGGAAAGCCTGCCTCTGATGAAGCCCAGTGGTTACATCAGCGTTTGTTGCAGGTGGGGCAAAAGACAATGTGAGCTGTAGCCTGTCAGTGGGGCTTGCCTTTGAACTTTGAGGAAGTTAGTAGAGCCCAGCAGGAGTGTGTCGTGTGCTCCAAAAGGGAGTTCCACAGCAACATGAGACAAGAGCTAAGGGGCCTATACCCCTCGTCAGGTGGCAAATAGACTATATTGGGCCTCTACCTATGTCAGAAGGATATCGGTACGCCATGACTTGTGTGGACACAGCTACTGGACTTCTGGTTGTTTTTCCTACCCGTTGTGCAGCAGACAACCAAAAGAGGCCTGGAGCATCTTTTTGCTGCTTATGGCTAACCACAGGTAATTGAGAGTGATCAGGGCACCCATTTTACTGGACATACACTGCAAGAATGGGTGCGACAGCTGGGAATCAAATGGAAGTTTCATGTGCCATACAATCCTACCGCAGCAGGCATGATAGAGAGGCACAATGGCTTGTTAAAATCCGGACTAAAGTCAGATACTAATAGTCTGCAGGGATGGTCAGTCTGCTTATGGACCGTGCTACAGTGTTTGAACAAGAGAACCCGAAAGGGAGTCCTGAGCCCCATAGACATGTTAACACATATGGCTGTCCTCCCTACACACCTGCAAGTGCAAACCAAGGAAGAATCACTGAAGCCGAGGTTCACCCACCAGAATAATATCTTGCTGCCAGCACCAACTGCACTGAACCCCGGAGACTCCATTGAGTGGACGTGGCCTTGGAGCTTTTGACCCATGGACCAACGATGGCTGGCTCTCCCGGCACCTTGGAGACAAGGCCTGGAAGCTGGCCTCCTGTGTATTCCTGGAATAACAGTAGAGTGGCCCCCAAAGGTCACAGTAGTATATCTTGAATGGCCAGAAGGTAGGAGCATCTTACTGGGGAGTTTTGTTTTATCATTATGGCCAGTGCATGCACCTCCAGTAGCACTATATATAGACCCTTCAGTAACTCCCACAGGGAAAGGAGTAAAAGTATGGTACACTAGACCTGGAAGGGACCCCCTTCCTGCTACAGTCCTATCACAGGACCACTCTCTTGCATGCATCCTACCTGATGGACAAGATTTGCCTATGTTGGTGTCATTAAAACACGTGTCTTAATGCCCCTAAAGTCTTTGTGGATTGGGATCTTCCTCTGGTTTGAGGATTATTATAATTTTTGCTACCCATATCAAAATCTTGTTGTATCTTAATTTTTGTTATTATCTCTAAGTTTTTTTGTTATCCTCTGTTGCTGTTGTGGAATCTGGTTACAGTGCTCCAGCTTTCTCTCACAGGGACCATTATGGAAGATTGAAAGCATGTAGATTGTAAGGTGAGAATCCTGGAGGGGTGGAGTATGAGGAAGTAGGCATTCCTATGGCCATGATCCTTACTGAACTTAAATCACCTGATGATGTAACTGGCCTATTGCTAGGCTACTGCTTCCACATCTTTAGGCAAAAAGCTATTGTTGCACTATATAGAGAACTCAGCCCAGTTGTCTGGGTGTAGGCAGAGACACTAGTGCTCGACCTACTGCTGGAAGAACAAGTGGGCAATAAACCCTTTCACCCCAAAGAACATTTTGCTGTCATTTTCTTTGGTCACATTGACTCCATAGCAAACTTGCCCGGGGCTGAAACCCACTGGCAAGACAGGAACTCTGTGGTATCTTTAGAACTTTCTGTAAATCTCAAATTACTCAAAAATAAAATATTTGCCATATAAAAATAATTTCTGCCCCAGAAAAGATATGAAAAGAAACTTATATCAACTAAAACTGACAAAAATCAATTAAAGTATAAATGGAATCCCAACAGGTTAATGAGAACATCAAGAAACTCAATAGTAAATAGAGAAGGATATGAGCAGACAATTCCCAGATGGGGAAATCCAAAGTACTAGTAAATATATGATGAGATGCATCATAAGTAACCAGAAAGAGGCTAAACAAAATTAAGGAAATATATTTATCTGCATCAGTTGAGGAGAAAATACGTATACTGATGAGAACATAAGGAAATAGGAAGCCTAGTTCATTTGTGGTAGGAGAGGAAAGTCGTTCTGGAGAGGAGGTGCTATGGGAGATGATGTCTGTGATTCCCCTGTGACCTGGGATCCCGCTCTAGGGCCAACACCCCAGGCGCATCCACCCAGGGCCATAAGGAGGCATAGAAAAGGAGGGTCTTCACAGTGTGGTCTGTCGCAGCAAAACACTGACACGGCAATAGTGCCCATAACTGCGGTTGTAAGCAAAACATGGTGGACACGTCTGTGGAAGACAATGCAGCCAAAGAATTAACCAGATGTACGTTCACCATCATGAACAAATCCTGAAAACTTACACTGAACGGAAACAGTAAAAAGAAAAAGAAAATAGTGTGTGGAAAATAGAAATTCCTATGGCCAGGATCCTCACCTGACCCTAAACTACTTCATGATGTAATTGGCCTACTGCTAGGCTGCTGCTTCCACACCTGTAGGCATTGAGCTGTTATTGACAGAGTCACTATATAAAGAGCTCCGCCCAGTGCTCTGCACAGAAGTAGAGCTGGCGCTTGACCTACCGCCAGAAGAGTAAAGCCGAATATAAACCCTTTTACCCCAAGAATATTCCAATGTCGTTTCTCAGTCTCACTGAATCCATAGTGAGCTTGCCTGGGGCTGAAACCCCCAGGCAAGACAAAAAGAAATACTGAAATACCATTATATAAATCTAGGTGTCAAACATTTCAATGACATATTCTGAACATATTAGTATGCAAGTTTACTATACATGAAGGGAGTGAATAGGCATAGGGATGGGCATGAAGGGAGTAAATACTAAAATAAACCCGCCCATGTGAGAGACTGTGAACAGGTGGCTGCCCTGAGCTCCTCAGGTGCAATTCTTTGCACCTAAGGTCCAAGCGAAAGGAAAAAAAGGCAGAGGGTGGTTCTGGGCGAGGACTCAAGGAGATCACCTTTCAGCTAAGAGCATGAGTTTCAGTGCGGATAGGTGTGGAGCCATCTATAATGTGTGCTCAGCAGCTCTTTTTCTCTACATACTGATTACAAAGTAAGTCATTTCTTAATGTCCAGATAAGTCATCCATAGATAAGAAAAACACTGCAGTACTTGGTTTCATTATAATAAGATATACCTACAGTACAGCCCAATACTCAAGAGTAATTCTTTACAAGATTTTTATGAACTCCCAATTCACAAGAACCACCACAACACATAATTCCCCCCATCGCTTGCATATACAATAAGTGAAAGACATTTTTTCTATGGGTGGCTGGGGGCAGGGTGTTAGGTTCATTCACCAGTCATGTAACCCACTCTGATACTCCAGCCAGCAAGTGCAATTTTAATTCATGCTTACACAAAAATACAAATTATATGTTGAACCTGGAGGGCCATTTGCAAATAATGAGAAATGCAAATTGTAAATCAATGAAAGTCGAAGAGTGCTATGCCATGGTGACCACTCTGACACCCTCGAAGAGTTACTGCAGCTTTTTAAAGTGTTTATATAATCTCAGAAACAACAGAGGCCATGAGCAAACACTGCTCGTTTTGATTGACAATTTGGCCTGTGGCTCAGACCACCGCAGCATTGACTCTAAGCAAATCATAGAAGAGGAAATTCTAAAAGAAGCTGTTGATTTCAAGGCTCTTAATGATTCAAATTTCCAATCAGCAGTTTTTTCCCCAGTTCATTACCCACAGGCTCTGCGGATCAACCAATGTGTGCAGCCCATCTCCTCCTTAATTCCTCCAGTAATACAATCCTGTCCATCATTATACCCAGCTCTGGAGAACAAAGCCCAGATATACATGTTCATTTTACCCTCATTTACTTTGGCAGGACTCCAAAAGCATGGGAAACAAAAGTAAAAAATCCCAGCACCTCAGAAACCTTCTAAATGAAGCTGATCAGGCGCGTGATTCCTTAACACAACTGAACTGATGGAAAATTGAGCATGAGCTGGCCACTCTGACTATGACAAAGAAGAGATGCATAGGGGAAAGAGGAAAGAGTCTTCAGCCTCAAGTCAGAATCGCCTCCATCTCACAGGGTCACTCCACCTCGGGAGTCTGGAGATGAAAATAGCTTGGCTTTGAAACACACACAACTATTCAAGAAAGCAGCAGACGATTACAAGTACGAAGGGGGATATGGAAATACCTCCCTACTGGGTAAAATTGCATGTTATGGAATTGACTGAGTTGTCATTCAGAAAAAGTGATTGCAGAAACAAAGCTAGTGGGGAAGTAAAGTAGAAATGCGGATAAAATTCACTCAGGTCTTGCACTGGTATCTATGAAACCGAAGCATTGCAGCTTGGGAACGTAATGAGATTATACAGTGACACTGAAGGTCATTCTTCATTACCCTTTTCTATAAATTATCCCATTTTCTCTTTGGCTCATTGACTGTCAGTCAGTAAAGTCACTTACTCGCATCCTCACCTGGGACTAGGGTCTGCCAGGCCATTGTAATGCTAAGACATCCTCGCGTTGCCTTAAAGGTCTCCTAGAACCCATTTCCCATGTTCTGTCTCCAACCGTGGCTCACCCTCATCTACAGCCTCTTCAGTGTCCACCTAAGCTGTCAGTTCCAGTGATTGACAAGATGTGGATGTGGGGAACCAAAGCCCAGTTTCAAGGTACCTGGTGAACTAGTCAACAGTAGCACAAAGTATGGTCTCTAAAGGCGTGTGGCAGACATGTTTCATTAGGCTTACCTTGAGAGCTGAGGGGAATCAACTCTGCATTGTGTCTTGTATGTAAGCAGGGGCTCAATAAAAATATGTCTAGTGAATGAAGGAACAATGAACAACTGGCAATTCCCCACAATAGCAAGAATCAGAGGGAAAAAGCAATTGGTGTCCAATCCCAGGAGATCTTCCAGAGGAATAAAATCCCAGCTGGGAGCAGAAGGGACAGTGCTCAGCTTCCTGGGGGAGAGGCCTGGCAGGGAAGTAGCAGGTGTCCGGGACTTCAGCCAAGGAGACTGAGGATTAGACCAGGGCTCCAGCCCCAGCAGGTTATACAACTGGAATGGGATCGAGTCAGTGAGCTTAGAGGAAGTTTGAGCACACTCACGGGTCTGCTGTCACCTTAGGCAGGACCACCCGGGAGCAGGCAGGAAGCACTGTGGACGAGGACACCTCGAGGCCCGCCCCTGCTAAGGGCCCAGGAAGACTGCTGATCCACTCTCTTGTGCACATCTCACTTTCCAAGACTGGCTTTCAGACTGCTATAAATTTAAGTCGTGACCTTCTTCCCCCTATAGGGTATTTAATGCAAGAGACTGCTCTAGAGAAAAGATCACTAAGGAGGCATCCATCCTCAGAGGCACCAGATTCCAGTGCCAGTTCTGCCATGACCTACCTGTGCCTTGCACAAGTCACTTAACTTCTCCAAGTCACGGGTCACTCCTCATGATTGGGTGCAATGATTCAATTTATTGAGCTTCAGGATAAAGAAGATGCCACGCAGCGAAGCACACTGTCAAGAATGCAGCTAATTGTGCATTTCATAGTGAGTCCAATGTTGAGTCTGCAAATTAAATTTCTGGCAAATATAGAAATAAAGCCTTAGTTTCAAGAAATTTTAAGCATCGAGCAGACAAATTGAGTTTTGGAGAGAGCCAGAAAGGTCTTCCTTGGAATCACACTGCAACTGGCATCTACCTGGCACAGCCCTAGTTAATACAGGCTCTACTTGAAGCTGTGATCAGCAGTCTCGTCTGAAGCACATTTAAGTATCTGCTGGAGGGCATGTAAATAAAACCTTCACTGAGGTAAACAGTTGTTCAGTTTTACAGCCCATTCGCACGTAATTTTTATGCTCCCTTATGATATATGGTGTCTATGCATTTGGAAGTCCTGGAACGTCGTTCCATGTGGCCTCCTCTAAGTGACTAGCTGATAAACGGCTATTTACTCACCAGTTCTCAAGGCCCATGAAAGCCTTTAAACTGGAATGTTGTCGCTAACTACCCAGTAGTAATCGTGGAAATTCTTCCTAACGAGACGTGAGCCAGTTATCCTGACTGCCTTAGTTGTACAGGGCGGGAGGTCGGATGGGATCAGGAAGAGCCCCGGCTGAACCCAAAGGCCGTGTCTACCACAGCTTGAAAATGAATGGATCCAAATTTTGCTTGCAAGATTTTTGGTTGGAATTTGCAAAGTATTTTTAATAAAAATAATATTATAAGTAAGACTTTGAAGGTGGTGCTATGGTTATTATAATAACAATAGGTACTAAGTGTCGCACACTACTACTTTCAAAACCTGCTTAGCATTTTACCTGTTAATACTCCTGTAATACCCCCAGTAAACCCATGGGACGGCGTTTGTCATTTCCATTTCACAGATGAGAATGCTAAGGCTCAGAGAGGCTAAGTAGCTTGCCCAGCATTACAAAGCAGCACAGCCAAGGTTTGAAGCCTGTGCCCTTGACCACCCTTCCACGGCCAGCAGAGATCCTTGTGTTCTTCATACTTGCTATAGCTCCCAAATTTAAAACTGAACAGTTTTAATTGTGTAATCAGAAAGCTATTTTGTCATTAGCTCTGTAAGCTAGCCCTCAGAAATCGATATTAGCTCTACACAGCTGACTTACAAGAACATGAATCTGAGCAGACGACCAATTAAAAGATGAGAAACACTGTGGAGAATGAGGAGCCGGGTAGAGGAAGAGGGAAAGCAAATGGGAGTGGAGGAGAAGCGGTCCTCATGGAAGAGAATGTGGGTGTGTGAGTATGAAGGGGAAGGGGGCTCCGCGCAGAGGGGACAGTGTGAACAAAAATGTGGAGGAAAGAGCTTAGAGGGGAGCGCCCGTGGGAAGGGATGGTGGGAGGAGGTGGCAGGAGGCGGTGGAGGCTTTGTGTCCAGTGAAGAACTTTGGACTCTATTCCAACTCCTGAACCAGTGCCACTTTTTTACCTCATGTGGATTTCATAGCATAAAAATGTAATGAATGTTAAAACTGCTGTCAACTGGAAAAAGAAAGAATCAATTGTTGGCACCTACAAAGACCCATTTTTTTTTAAAAGGATGAAATTACTTAAGTGTCATAGTTATAAGAATCATCTTTCCCTTTGAAGTAATGAAAGAGATGATTTTCACATTTTCAAAATATTAATGATAATCCAGCACACTAAATTAATTACAAACACTCAGATGTATGTGAGCATGGGCCAGGTCTTCTCGTGTGTCTATTTTTTATTTTGAACACTGTCCTCAACATCCTGACACAGTCTCTACACTAAGCAGGTACTCAGTAAACATTGGAAGCTGGCGTTTCTGGGCAGACCTCCAGCCTCAGCAATAACTAGAATATTTGGAATATTAAGCCGGGAAACTGAGGCAGAAGCCCAGTTGTGAACTAACTCAGTGGCATTTTAAAAGACTGCTGCTTGGAGTCTTGCAGATATTCAGGGCTCAGCCCACCACAAGAAAATTGAATACCAGGCGCCCCTCCTGGCACAGCAGAGACACACTCACTGAGCACACTACCTGCCAGGCACCAGAGGGACTCAGTCTCCTAGCACTTCCCTCAAGGTCAGACTTAACCCAGGGACCAGTGAAGCAGAGCTTGCAGGTAAGGCATGCATGACTGCTGAGCTGAAAGGCTGATAGGGAAGGAGGAAAGGAGGCAGGTTCAGAGATTGGGGCAGGGACCCGTCTACACAAGATGCCCATGGTCTTCACTAGCCCTCCACCCCTCTGAAGGGAAGGAGCCTTCTCTCCACACCTAGAGGTGGGAGACAAGACAGGATGTTTGTTTTGGCCCTGACGTGTTTGTGCCAAGGGAACACGCGGTCACTTTCCAGCCCAGGGAGGGCCTGCCCAAACTCTTGGGCTCCATCTCCATCCTTGCTGCACCATCTTCAGCAACCTTTAGTTCCTCTAAAGTGCCACATTCTCCCCTCTTTGGGCCTTCTGATGGCATATTCTTCTCCCCTTCTCCACCTCTCTGCCTTCCCCTGGCTTGCTCAGTTCTGCATTCACTTTTGAGCTTAAACAGTACTTGCCAAGGGGAGCCTTCTCTCCTGCAATGGGTTGAACATTTTGTTATAAACTCCCACAGCACATGTTGCTCCCTTGCCATCATTCTTTTCACACCTGTAATTTGTTTGCAGTCTCAATGCCGCCTAGGCCATGAGCTTCCTAACACCGGACTGTCTTAGTTCTGTCTCCTTTACATCGAGAACAGGACCAGGCCTAGAACAGATGCTTAATAAATATTTGCTGAATGAGTGAGCATGAGTCACATCTCTATCAAGTTACATGAAGTTTCTGGAAATTTGCAAAAGCCCACTGTGAGTTCCTAGAGGCTGACCAAACCTGATTCAGCTTGTGGCATTGCTGCTGAAACACTGTAGTGACTCATCTTAAAAAGTGGGGACAGGGAGGGTGGGCCTGAGAGAGGATTTCCCACGCCAGGCCCTCTACGTCTCTCCAACCCCGGGCAACCAACTCGAATTTTACTGACTGCAGGAAATGTTTCCTCCACTCCAGCCCAGATCAGCTTCCTCTTCTCAACTCCTACAGCCCTTGAGGACTGTGTCATTCATCTGGCACTTGTCACACCACCTTTTTATCCCTCTTATGAGTTCCTTAAAAGCAGAAACTGTGTCTTCTCTTTAATCTCTTGGTTCCTAATTCCTTACACAGAGTCAATGCCTGATATATGTTCATTGACAGCTGATGAGAAATTGAATTTGTTTCCAAAAAAGATTTTTATAAACCCCTTCCCTGGAAGACTTTAAAATGTAGGATAGGTTTCCAGATGTGTGGGAAAGCTGAGTGAAAGGCATTCTGGAAACAGTAAGGCAAACTACGTGAGTCCCTCTCCCATCTTCAATACTAAGAAAATAAGTTTGGTATTGATGCTGCAAAAATAAGAGAATGCTCTTTTGGTCTTCCTTCACTTTAGACAAAGCCTGGCTTTGTAGATAGGCTCAGGTTTCAGAGGACTCTGGAATATTCGGCAGCATCCTTTACTCTGATTGAAACATGGCAGGCTCGTCCTGCTGAGGACAGAATGAGCAGCCCTCTTGGGAAGACCCAGGACCGACCCCAATATGAGCTCAGAAAGGCTCGGCAGCACCCCAGAGGTGACCCGATTACCTCATAGATGGAGCCTGGCTTCCATAAGGGTCCTTCCCTAAGGTCCTGTCCCCACACTTACTGGCACGTGGCCCTGGCCTGCAGATAATGTGAGAAATCTCTCTGTGCCTTCGCGCCAGCATTCCTCCTGGCAGAGACTCTGCTAAGCCCCCCCCCCCGACCTTTCCTCCAGGGCAGAGGCAGGAAAGGCCCCCTCAGAGGGACCTCTAGGTGTGTTGCTAATCCATTCACCTGCTTCTATGTCACATTTAATCACTCACCCAATACAGAATTATCTCCACTGCAGCTCCAGACTAATGAGATACTACGAAGCCTTCAAACTGGGGATTACAAAGTGCAGCGTGTAGCACCAAGGTTGGTGTGGATTGTTCTAAAGGTCTGATTACTACATGATCACCTTCTTTTTAACCTGAAATCCTTTATTTCTCATTTTTCAAAAAAAAAAATTACAGAGTGTTTTGGAAAAGGCAAAGGATGTTGCTTGGTGTGCTGTTTTAACTCCCTGAAAGCCTTAATCAATATCTAAATCCTCAGAGCCACCTTGAAGCCAACTCTCTCTCACTAATCTTCCCAGTGGGGTATGTTGACCTTTGCCTCAAGGAATAATAAACTACAACCGCTTGATGGCGTTTGGCAGAGAAATGATGCAAGAAGTTGGATAGATGTTGTTTTAAATATATCTGCACTCTTACCTCATATAATAATCTGAGAGACCCTGTACAATCCTTTTATCTCAATTTCTTATCATGTAGATCTCTCCAAGGTAGTAGGGCCTTTCATCTCACCCAGAGGACTTTGCCTATCACCATATTTTCTGTAACCAGGTATCTGAGGTCGAAGAGAGCTTCCTGGACTTTGTATACACTCTGTGTGCCTATGGTGGAGCGGCTCGCCACACACAGCAATTGAAACATGGCTGGCCTCAACTGAGATGTATTAGAAGTAAAAATACACATCAGATTTCAAAACTTAGAATTTTTTAAAATGTAAAATATGATATTAATGATTTTTAAACATTTAATTACATATTGTAATGAAACATTTGGATATCTGGGGTCAAGTGAGGGTTGGTCAACCTCGGGACTCCTGACATTTGGGCCACATAATTCGGTGTTGGGGGAGCCATCCCATGCATCGTAGGGTGTTCAGCAGCATCCCTGGCCTCCGCCTACTAAATGCCACCGTCACCTTCCAATTGTGACAACCATTGCCAGGCGACAGTGCTGGATATTAGTAAATGCCGCCAGGGGGCAAAATTCCCCCTGGTTGAGAACCACTGGGATAAATAAAACAGATTATTGACATTAATACCCCATCTCCATTTCACCCTTTTAAATGTGGCTACTAGAAAACTTAAAGTTACACATGGCTTGCATCTGTGGCTTATGTTTCTACTGAGCAGCGCTGTCCTAGACTGAGCACTTTGGGAGCAAGGCGCTCGCCTGTCACTGCTGCCTCACCGATGCTGAGAACAGAGACCCCTGGGGCCTGGTGCTGGGCAGAGGGGCAGGGACAGAACCACAGCGGGTAAGGCTATCAGGCAGGGTTGGCATTTATTGGCCACTGAAGACGTGCAAGGGAGTCAGAGGAAGGAAATGGTGCCGCACCAGCAGGGCACAGATCAGACCCAGAGGTGACGAAAGAGCACATTTGCAACAAGAAGCAGAGTCTGAGGAAAAGAGAATTCTGAGTAATTATTGTGAAATCACTGGCTGCGTCTCATGTCATATACACAACCCGGCAATGACCACTCCAGGACCCTATGTTATCTTTCAGCTGAGAAAAGCTTTGCTGCTGTCAAAATACTAGAAAAGAATGTATAATTTAGGGGCCTAACATCTTGATCAGTACACAAGCCCTCAAGTTCCCTTGCTATTTTTTTATTTTCTCCTTCCCAGCTCTGATCCCTTATCCTGCCGTTCCTCAGCTGTTCTTTCCCATTCTTGGATCTTCTTCCCTCCCTCATGTCCCACTCAAAACACAGAATCCTTAAAAATTTGCTGCTCTTAGGCACCCAGCATACACCTCCACCCACCATGTGCTTCCAGCCTGTTCTCATGGGGTCACATCTCTCAGGTGGTGAGCCCTTTACTCTCACCTCCACCCCTTCCTAAAATTAGCGCCTTTCTGGCTCTTCTAATAGTTACCCTTTGACATGGGTGTGGCTATGGCTGAGGGCAACCTCTGGAGCAAGGAAATTCCCATGACCTCCGGTAAGACTCAAGGCTCTGTCACATAACCTACCCCACCACCCCCTGAGGGCAAAGAAATTGTGATGTTATCACTTTATCCATTAAGTTCCCTTGGACTGAAAGTAACACAGAATTCCAATTCAAACTGACTTAAAAATAAGAGGTAGAGAGCTCCACAGTTCACTTTTCGACCTAACGACATCATTAAAGCCCTAACAGCAGCTCACCTTTTTGTTTCACTTGGTCTTCTCAGACTGTCCACTTAGGCCTTAGGTTTGCTTCTTTTGTGGTTCCAAAATATCTGCAACAGTCCCAGATGCTCCATCCAGAGACAATGTCCAGAGGTAGAAGGGGAGTCATCTCTTCCCCATGTCACTTTTGAAGAATGAGAAGGCCTCTCCCATAAGCCCCTAGCAGACGCATCACATCTCATTGGCCAGAACTGCCGCATGTATCTGTATCTAACTAACACCTGGCAAAGAGAACAGAGCCACCATGACTGGCTTAGAGAAGCTCTCGAAGCATGGTCTTCAGGCCAGAAGCACCAGCGTCACCGGATACAAATTCTCTCACCCTGCGCAGACAACTAAATCAGAGACTCGGGGGTAGAGCCCAGCAACTGGCATTTTCACAAGTCCTCCGGGTGATTCTGATAGACATTAAAGGCTAGGAATCACTGGCTTAGACCAGTCAAGACTTGCTTCTGGCCCTTGGAACATGTGGTTATGATGAAGAAGGGTGGGTATGTAAACAAAATCAGGGTTCTTTTACAAAGGAGAAAGGAGTAATGGAAGAATAGATAAGCAACTTTATCTGCTATAATCACCATGTCAATTTTTTTTTCCTTTTTAACCGGAAAAGTATCCTCCTATATTATAAGCTTTTATTGCATAGCCAGTAACTACTTTATAGATGGTTCAAAGAATGTTTTTGGATTTCCTTAGGAAAAGCTTGACTAATTCTATTTCTTTACAGTATCTAAGAAACAAAACCATTCAGCAATGCAATGGTTTCAGGTTATTCTCAGTACAATTCTGTAAGGTAGAACCGTTGTTATTTTTATTTTCGTTTTACAGATGGGAAAACTGAAGCACAGGAAGGGCAGAATCACACACAACTAGCATATTTCAGAGCCTGGATCCACTTTGCAGATCTTCTGTCTCCAACTCTTTCATTCCTTGCATAATGATACCAAGCTGCTTTCTAAGTAAACGTTGCTAGGCAGAGGCCACTGCGACCCAAAGCATCCTCTGTCAAAACTCCTGGGGGGAATGACATCCTGCAATAAAATCTCTTCTGGAAAAAGCCATGACTGTTTCCATGACTTCCATCTGTATGGCCTGCTCTGATGCAAGACACTAGAATTCCAACTACAAGAAACTCTGACAGAAGAAATGGCTAAGATCTCCTCATCACTGTTAATTGTACAGCAGAGAGATTTTACATGCTTCTGCCCAAGAAAATGAGCATTTTCATTATTGCCATAGATTTAATAAATGACCTAAAGTTCAGCAAAACAGATGCTACCCTGATCACATTGTAATTGCCTAAGAAGATATTTTTCTCTTAAAAATCCAAAAGATTTTTTATTTTTTCATTGAAGTATAGTTGATACACAATATTATATTGGTTTCAGGTGCACAATATTGTGTTTTGACAATTATATACAGTACAAATGCTAACCACAATAAGTGTAGGTACCATCTGTCACCACACAAAGATATTACAATATTCTTGACTATATTCCCCAGGTTGTACTTTCCATCCATGTGACTTATTTTGTAACTGGAAGTTTGTACCTCTTTATCCCCTTCACCTATGTCGCTCATCCCCCACCTGCTCTCAGAACTAGAGATATGGATGATTTTTAAATCCTATATAAGAAAACAAAGCACACACAATACACATTAAAATAAATTTCAGTGCTGGCTTTTCGGCTAGAGGACTGTCTGTCGTGTTCTTGAACAGCCATCGAACCAGGAACTCAACCCCCCAAGATCATCTGGAGCTCTTGGGGCAACAGAACCTACAGAACAGGGCCATCATGTTCCTCAACCCGAGGGACTCCAACCTCCTGGGGCTGTATGCATCCTACAGCCCTGCCCGACATTTGCCGTCAGATCCTGGGAGTTCACTTTGCTAGAACTGCCTGAGACAGGAATCCTATGAGCTCTATCACAGCTTGGGTCAACCCTATGAGATCCTCAGCAGGCAGCTGGAGACCCAGTGGCATATACTTGGGTATTTCCATGAGAAAAGGACTTTCACTGAGAAGACTATGTCACCAGATTTAAGGGGAAACCCTGAATAAAGGACAAGGGCAACACTGTCCTGATGTCCCTTGCCCTAGGATTCTCTGAGGGAAATGGTCTTCTTTAGATTCTATACTCCAGGCCCTGCCCCTAATTTTTCTTCTTCCTATGTGGCCTCAGTTTATCCAAAATGATGATCTCTGAGCTTTAAAGTCCTATCATTCTGTGCTGGACCAGCTGTCCAACTCCAGATTCCAGCATCCCTCCATCCTGCCTCCGTTTAGATCTAATGCACTGCTCATGGAGATACTGTCAACAAGGAGAACTTTCTTTTTGAAAAAGAGAAATCCCTGCTCCAGCTCAACTGGATCCCGGCACATCCTGCCAGGTCCTGCCCCTGACCAAAGCCAAACATCGTGCCAGAACCAGGTGGAAGAGAGCACATTCCACTCCGGAGCATGGGAGTTTGCAGCCCCAGGAAGAGCTCCACCTAAGCTGGGTTCATGAATGCTTTATTATTGTTCTGCTGAGCAGTTACCCCCATGACAAGCGAGTCAGAACAAGCCTTCTAAGCCGTAGTGATGGATATTTGCAGGGAACCCATGGGAATTATTAATATTCATGTTCCCATCACACTTTTGCAAGTAATGGAAGCTTGTTTTCTGTAACACATCATTACGTGAGGAAGACAAGTGACCTCCTAGAGTTTTGAAGTGCAAAGCGTGGCTACTCAAGACCTAAAAGGAACCAAGGGGAAAGAGACAAGATGAGACGGGTTGAAGGTGTTAAATTTTCTTTTTGGAGACCTCCAAAAGACTTTCAGTGAATGCAGACGTTCAAGGGCCCCTGCGGAGTGAGCACGTGTGGAATGTGGGGCTGTTCAGTCTCTCCCATCCCACGGACGGGAGCAGGACCCAGTGCTTGGTGTCTAAGGTCACAGCCTTCGGGGCACCAAGTGGGGAGGTGGGGTATCTGGGCTGAGCCATGCTGTCTGCTTTAGAGCTCTGGCTGTGCCAGCAGACTCGGGATCAGAACAGCGCGGAGCCAAGTGGGTCGGAAAGAGAGCACCTGCCCAGCTCAGAGACCAGGTTCCCAGCAGTAGGCATTGCAGTGAGGAAGGGTAGAAACGTCCAGCAACTAAAGAGCTGGTCAATGAGGATGGGAGCAGGAGAGCAATGATCCCAAACAGGCCTCTCTAAGCCACCGAGGGCCCCTCCCTGCCTGGGAGTAACCAGTTAAAATCTAAGCTGCTTTCACACACCCTTTCACACCTCCTAACAGTTCCTGTACTGCACTGTAATTAGCTGGGTGGCCTTTTTAATGCTTGTATCCTTGTCTGCAAAATGGGCATAAAAATAAATCTACTTCCTTTTGTTGTAAGAATTAGAAGAGTTAATATACTTAAACGTGCTTACAACCCCACCTGACATAGTGCGCTCCATTAAATGTGAGCTATCATCTGTATACCTATCAGCATTATTTATGTGTCCATTCCCCTCCGTAGACTGAGTTCTCTGGAAGCAGGAACCATCTCATTAGATCCGCTACCCCCACAGATGACATGTGTCAGGCACAAGGTAACTACACTTGTGAATGAATGAATCTATGAATGAATGGTATGTTCCTTAATCCTGCGGTTGTAGGAAAGCCCTCACTCCATTCTCGGGCTCCACAGTCATTTCTTCCTACTAATATCAGGTCATTCATTCATTCAACAAATAAGTATTAATCACCTGCTCTAGATCAGGTGCCGTTCTGGGTGCTGCGGATACAGCAAGGGAACAGCACCCCCAGGCCTCTTATGGGGGAGATAAGGCAGACAAATGAAAAAAAAAGAAACAAGCAAATTCTGTTATGGAGAATTTTTGTATGGAGAAAAATTGAATGGCAACAATGCCAGGGGACAAGGGTGCCGGGTGTAACCAGACTGCAGGCTGAAGGCTGCCTGAGAAGGGGATCCTTGCAGGCCGACGAGGTGAGGGGGCCGGCCACTCAGGTATCAGGGAAGAGCCCTCCAGTTACAGGGACCCAAAAGCACAAAGAGCAGCTCATTCTTACTGTGCTCTGGCTGGTGACACCTCAGAGACAGCTGTCATGGCCTTACTGAAATGAAAAGGATTTCCTTCACCGCCTGAGTGGGCAAGGTGACCTTATGGTGCCAAGTTTTCCACACAGTCAGCGCACAGTCAAATAGCAACAGCCCTTTATTAACCAATGGGTATTTGCAGAGTGAAACTGGACTTCTCAGTCTGATCAGGAAGGGACACTCCTGAAAAGTAAAGATTTGTTTCTACCTATATATCATAAATCTCTCTTCCTCCTGGATACACCAGTCAAATGAGATACATATAATATCCTAGTACTGTACCTGGCACATTGCAACCTCTTGAAATGGTTATTCCTATGTTACTCCCTTACCACCACCCCCAACAACTCTCACCCTTACAAAATAAGCTACAAAGGAGGAAAAGTGCTGGAGGGGGTTGTCGCTCTGTTGCTCCTGGGGCACCATGGGTGGGGCGGGGGAAGGGATAATTAGCCACGAACGTATATTTTCCACACCATGCTGTGAGCAGCTTGGGAGCAGCAATCTCCGATGTTGTAACTGCGCCCAGCAGAGGCCCTGCCCCGCAGTAGGCATTCAATGACTGCTTGATGAAAGAATAAATGGAAAATACAGTGCAGTAACAGGCAGTGGGTCAGGGTACTGGAGTACACTCTGTCCGTGAGCCCTGCCAGGCTTCTCAGGCGGCCTGAGCTAGGGACACCCACAGAGGAAGGCCTAACAGAGACCTAACATCTCGGAAGCTGAAGTCTCTTACGGCCTCACATGTACACTCGCTCAAATGCCACCTGATGTTTTTGGCTGGTGAGTGAGTGGCGGCCCACAGGGGGATTTGGGCGATTTTACTGCCGCATAGCTTTGTTGGCATTTAGAGAAGTCATCCCTTTCTGTAATTTTAAACTTTAGCTCAGTGTTCTCAGAGAAGATATAAACTATTAAACAAAGAAATGCAACTCTGGCTTCAGATCAGATGGCAATTAGCATCACCTAGCCCTGAGAAAAGTCCCTTCCCGTGGTCCGTGTGTCGGCACGAGGAGCTTGTGATTCGGCAACCATGCTCAAGTCCTGACTGATGCTCATCTCAGATGTGCCTGGAATCCAGAAGTACTAACTGAAACAATTCAAGCCTTCACCCCCACTACCAAAGGAAATAAAAAAGAGAAGAATAAAGAAAAGAAAAGGTAAATCTTGGCATAAGAACAGAATTTCTATTAACAGCTCCTTGGCTGTGCACCACGTATGGCACATATATGTCTCATTTTGATTTTTACATCATGAGGTAGGTGCTACTATCTCTGTTTTGCAGATGAGGAAACTAAAGTTCAGAGAAGTTAAGTAAGTCACAGAACAGCACACAGCAGGTGGAGGAGCTGGCAGTGGAATCTGGCTCTGCCTCATACTAGGCTGCCTCCTGTCAGAAGATGGCATGGGGCCTGCAGGCAACCACTAGGCTCATCCCAAAGAAAGGGCTCATGGGCAAGGAGGGGCAGTGCCCTGGAAGAGCCCACCCGTGGGCTACCTATGCCCTGTGAATGAGGACACTAGGAGGGAGGAATGAGTCTTCACACATTCTGGTGGCATCAGAAATTTCTTCCTTGCGAAAAGAAAAGATGTTCCTTTATAGCAAACTGAGCAAAAGTCGTGCGGTCCTCAGGCGCCATTTCTCTACTTTTGGTTCACTGTGGCCCCTGACTTTTCCATGTGTCATTGTCTCCTGTATTAAATTGTAATCTACATTGTATGTGGAGGTATAGAGCTAGAAGAACATTACCTATTTTGTATTCCCCTTCATTGTTAGAACTGGGCCTTGCCCCCAACAGGCATAGTAAATAGTCACTGAATGAATATTCTGATGTAAGATCTATCATGGGAAATAAAAGATTATAATAAAAGATTATGCGGGATTAGGTTATCCAACTAAACAGAGTTCAAAAAAGAGAAGCCTTTAAGCATTGATTTTTTCTTTTTCTGAATCCTAAAGTAAATCCCGCTTTTGGAATTCAGAAAGTGACAGGAATTATTGACAAATGGAACATAGGGAGAGGGGAGTTTGAATTAATCAGGTACCAAAACAAAAACCTTTATTTACCTAAGAGACCCTGTGCCCCTGCCAGATGCCTCTTATGATAAAGAGTTTTCACTTCTCAGGGATGATCCTCATAGTAATGGGGGGAAATGTGTTTTTAAAAGGTAAACGGAAGAGTTAAAATGACACCATCAGAAAGGCATGTAGGATTCCCAAGTCACATTCTCATGGGTCCGATGAATGTTAGAAGGAGGGAGAAAGAGCAGAAGACTGTATTGCAAAAGACCCCCCAACTGCAAAGACAAAAATGAGGTTCTGAACAATGAAACCAGGAAAGTGGGAAGAAAATACTGCTTCAAAAATTCCTAGTAGGACCCTCTCTACGTATCTGGAGAGACCACACACACGTAACTGATGAGAATGTTCCCTCATCTTGGTAACCTTCCAGTCGTCATGGCTGCCAACTACAGTGCTCTGGTCCCAGACCACCTGCTTTGTGCGGCACAAGCCAGAGATTCCAGCTGAGCATCTCAGGACCATCGGAGTCCACATCAGCCAGGTGACTTTTGAGCCTGAGGAAAGAGGCAGCCGAAACATTCCACTTGGGATCACGCCAAAAGCAGCTGCTTAAATAACAGCCCCATAACCAGCTCCAATAAGATTCCCTCTGGACGAGAAGGGTCATTTATGCTGCCAGGATACGGGCCATGAGGCAGAGAGAAATATCTAAGTAAAAAAGACCGACAATATGATAAAGTATAGATCTCTCTTCCTTGGAAATTTCAAACCTTCTTAGAACAATGACCTAGAGATGCCCTCTGTCAGAGCTACTATCTGCCATTCTATAGCTAACCCACCTTATAAAAAAGCTATAATGTATTTAACATTCAATATGTGCCCAGTATTGTTATAAATATTTACAAGTATTAACTCATTTAATTGATTTTAAAAATTCTATGATGTGAGAAATATCATTACTCCCATTTCTGGACAAGGAAACTGAGGCCCTGGAAAGTTACCTTGTTCCAGATCACATAGCTCTGGAGCCCGCCCACTTACCCACTACACTAAACTATGTCTTATATTAGGATCCCAGGGAAACGCTCTTAGATGTTCATCTCCCTTGCTGTCATTGACGCAGTGCAACCTCTTATTCTTTCCTTTGGGAACATATGTGTGTTCCTGAGGATTTATCCAATTCAGCAAATCCAATGAAACTTCATTCAGCACCCGCCTGATAAAAATCAGAGCTAGCTGTGGGGGTGGGCTCCACTTGCTGGTGGGAATCAGGTCTCTTCTCACTGCCAAGGACAAGGTGCACTGATGCAGGGCATAGCTTAGAACATCCCTGGACCATAATGGAGGCTGGGGTAGTCTGTGCATTGAATGTTAAAAGATCTGCTCTCTCTTCTTATTATTTAGTTCCTGACTTTATCTCCAGATTGTGTCCTTACGTTTGGTTAGTGTGATGAGTTAAGCCTCTGGCTTCCTACCAACTTCCCTCTCCCAAGTCCTTCAGGAGCCTGACCTAGGCCAGCTCCACTAGGCTGTATTCTCCTAGACACCTTCTGTTAGATTCAGTTGTCCTCGCCCTCTTACCTTCACACAGAGTGGTCAAGACTTGGGTGTGGGTCTCAAAGAAGAGGACCAAGGAAGCCAGTTTTTAGTCTGGTCCTCGAGCACTTTGGGAGGAAAAGAAAAAACTGTGACTCACCCTTGGTGAAGCCAGCTTACCTGGGCCATGGGTTTCATGTAGAATGGCCATGTCCTCCTTGAACATCCACCTCAAAAACGGTAGTGGTGAACAGCGTCCAGTTAAGGATTCTCATTCTCCAGATCCCACTCATGTCTATCTCCATCTTGGTGACATAATAGGCAATAAGATCAATGAACTGTGGTCCTTCCCTACATTCAAGGAACTTACAATCTAGCGGGGATATTGGCTCAGATATAAGGTAGACAGATATACCGTCTGCCTGGGAACACAGAGGAGGGCATGATAGATTTCAACTAAAGCAATCAGAAGAGGCTTCACAGGCCTTGAAGGATGGAGGGTATTTTGATGGCAAGAGAGGAAAGCAGATTCCAGGTCATGGGAACAACACAAGTGGAGATCATGAAGCATGACAGGAGTTTGAAGAATATCAGTGATTGACACATTATGCATAAGAGAGGCTCAGTGAGAGGTGAGGCTGAAACCAGCCCATAGAAAACCTTAAAACATCACATTAAAGTGGCCTTTGTCCTTTGACAAGTAAGAAGACATTATAAATTTTGAGTATTTATTTTCTGAAGACTTTCCCCTACCTCTCCCTTGAAATCTGGATAAGCAAATACAGCTTCATGAACTTGGCACATCTCCACTTGTAATTCTCATACACACAATCTCAAACCTAGTTATTTCCAAACCAAACCTCTCAATCTTCTCCCCACGTCTTCTCTTCCTATCGTCTTCCCCACTTTCCTGCTGCTAGAGTCAAAATCCTAGGAGTCCGGTTTTACTCCTTTTTATTCCCTTGGCAAATTCCAATATAGCTCAGCCTGGAAAATACATCCAGAATTCCACCACTTCCCAACACCATCTCCACAGCTACTACTGTTCCCTCCTCCTGCATGCAGAGCTGTTACTCACACAGTGACCATGCTCTGCCTCAGGACCTTTACACTTGCTGGCCTGGATTATGAGATAGGGGGATTAGCCTAGATTATCCAGGTGGGCCCAATATAATCAAAAGGCTCCTTATAAGAGGGATGCAAAGGGAGATTCAGTAGAGAAGAGGAGAAGGTGATGTGATGAAGCAGAGATTGGAGTGATGAACCAAAGGCCGAGGAAGGTGGGCAGTCCCCAGAAGCTGGAAGAGGCGAGTAACGGTCTCCCCTGGACCCCCAAGGAAACAGCCCTGCTAACACCTTGATTTTAGCTCCCTAAGACCCATTTCAGAATCCTGACCTCCAGAACTGTAAGGTAGTAAGTTTGTGTTGTTTTAAGCCACTAAGTTTGTGGTAATTTGTTACAGCATCAGTAGGAAACTGATAGAGCTGTGGAATCAGCGATGTCTGTCACAGCAGAAAGGACTCTGGACAAGGATTATTGGATCCCCAAGAATCCTTTTATTCTTAAAATTCTAAGAAACTAAAGGGGCTTCCAAAAAAATCATTGCATCCCAGCTCTGTGCCAGCTCCTGTCTACTCAGCAGAACCTCTTATAGCAGGTACTTTAGGAAATGTATTTCCAGACCTGACACAGAGAAATCATCTTATTTTTTAAGAGCAGGAACTTTCCTAGCTTTTTCTTTCTTTCTTTTTCCCCAATGGGAGGAGGAGAAACAGAAGACTTCCTGCCCTGAAGTAGAAATAATTACCTTTCAGACTTGAAGACCACTTTCCCACTGCGTATGCCATTCTGATCAAAGTCAGTCATGAATTAAGAACAAACTGCAGCCTTCTATTCACTATTTCTTTAAATAATCTCTCTGCCTCTCCTCGTTGAGAAAAAATAAATTTTAAACCCGAAGATTAGCATTACCCATAATGATAATGTTTCACATGTATATTCGCAGAGCATTATCAGCATTAGGGAATCGGTGCGTGTCACACTTCTCCTGGAGGCAGGTCTGTGCTGTTCCTTGCAACAGGGGCCCAGGGGCCGTGAGACTCAACACGCACATCTGCACTTGTCACCCATCAGTCTCAGAGCCAGGGCTGGAAACCAGGTTTGCAGAACCTCAGATCTTTCCAACGTTATGTGGAACCACGAGCGGCCAGCGGCCTCCAGAAAAGATTGTGTTTATTAAAAAGAAAAAGGTTATCAATTAATAACAGGACTCAGAGCATTTCCATTCTTAGGGAAGATAAGACTTGTGAATAACAAACAGAGAATAGAAGATAATGTGAAAACCAAGGGTATCCTGGGTGGCCTAGACAGGAAGAGCTGTGGGAATTCAGAGAAAGGGGCTGGGATGGTGGAGGTGCGCTTATGCAGAGTCTCTTTCTTCTGCAATTCTAGAATTCTCCAGAGAGGTTCTCTGTATTTACACAATCAGAACATACATGTGTTCTACCTAACAAAGCAGCAGCTGGGCTGCATTAGACAATAGTGGATTGGCCTCCCTGCTCCTCTGGAATAGTGACTAACCTGCTTTAAGAACTCTCCTGTAGCTTAGTGATGTTATTATTACAAAATCTGTGTGACCTAGCCTGGATCCCTGCTCTGAAGAGACAAGGCAGAGGGTTACATAATAAGACTTGAAGCATCTTATCATTTGCTGAAACAAGATAATTCTTTTAGGCAGACCAGTGTCTCACTTAAAGTGATTTCAATGGATTTTTTTCAAAAGGACAGAGATGAGTTAAACCAATGGTTTCAGACTTTGGGTTTTACAGACCAATTAAACTTCCCCTCCCTCCACCAAAAAAAAAAAAAAAAAGCAGCAGCTTTGGGGTGGGGGGGAGGGACCCAGGAAATTTTTGTTTTGCCAAATAAAAGCATTTTTTTTAATGCTATCACCTACTATTACCATCATTTTATAAAAGTAAGGCATTTTAATGCCAAATAAATTAGAAGGGACTAATCTCAGACTCTATCAGAAAATTCATTAACTCCAATGTTCTGGCCCCAGCTGGAGACCTGTGTTTGGAAATGTCTGGGCTAAATGCTCCTTGTGGTCTCTGACAGCTCTTTGTTTAGAGATCTCGTTTGCCATTTCACCATTTGTAGGCAAAGTCAAGGAAAGCCATATGCCACACACCTACTTTATTTCTTGAAGCCACAGTGACAGGTAGACTATGCCTGCCGAGGGAGGTCTCTGAAGGAACACTCATTCATTCAGCTACTCATTCACTCAGGCATTCATTTATGGAGCACCTACAGAATGCCATGGGCTCTTTGATTTCTTAAAATAAGCAAAGGGAAGCAAAGAAGAATTTTCAAGCCCTAAAGACATAAATCACCAAACAAGGAGACAACATTGCAAAATGCATCAAGACTGCAGAAAGCAGCACCAAGGTTTATCCAGGAAGGGTCAGGAATGAGGGGGCTGGGGGCACCAGGAAGGAGGAGCTGTGTGCACGTGCCATACCCATCAAAACTCCCATCTTCTATTATACACACGCTGGTAATGATGCTGACAGCAGGCATATCTTCAGATAAGGCAGACAATGCTACATCCCACTGTTCTAATTCGGGAACTGCTATGCCACCTCATTAATATGTGAGTATGTGTTAAAAAGCTGCTGATAAACAGCTGCACAGAGGCAGAAATAGTGGCTCCCATCACATTTGCAAGCTTTTTGGTTCTCAAACATGCAAGAGAAACGAAGCTTTGCCTGCATGTATAAACTGGGTAATTTGCTGTAATACACCACTTTATTGGTAGATATTTTGCCCTATCGTGTCTCTTCAACCACAGTTTAAGGACACTTCTGATTTACGCCACTCTCTAAACTGCCTCTTTCTTAGAAAGAACCATCATGTCGACTGGCAGAGTTGTTATAACATTCCCATTTATCAATAAAACAGAAGATTGACTGGCTTCCATGCATTGCACAATTTCTAATAACTGAATTTCTATTCACTCAGAGAGCAGTTGATTAAAAATTAAATACAAGTTATATATTGACCAATTCAAGCCCTGAGTTGACTGAGGCAATGGAAAAGTGCATTTCCCAAGTGGGGGCTGTAAAGCTTTATCCTAGTCCAGGACCAGACCTGGAGTCAGGAAGACGCTTGTCTGAAATGCTATAGCCAGAGCAGATTGCCATTTCTCCCAGGCATTCCTCCCCAAAGCCCCAGTTTACCTTACCTTGGGGATGGCTCTGCTCCATATTTCTCTAGCTACACTTCCAGCTGGAAGAAAAGGCCCCAGTGATGCTCAAGTCCAATTACCTCCTTTCTCCCCCACCACCTGCCCCTTTCTGGTGATAGATTGATGGCCACCTCAGGTGCCTCCTCGATGTACCACCTGACAGGGGACAGCAGCATTGAGCTCGCTGAATTGATTTCCACTGTGTCCCTATTTAGACCAGGCCTGCGGAGGTGATTTTCATCACCGACCTCCCCTCGACCTCCCCCATACCACAGAGGAGTTACAGCCTGTTGTGGGGGGGAATCTTCTCTTCTGGATAAATATTAAACTGTCTTCTGTTTGGTATCAGGTGCAGCTGCTCCTTTCCTTCTGGGTTGGGGATTATGTATTTGTGTAATTTTTATACTGTGTTTGTTTTCTTGGCAGGTGGCTAACTTCTCATTATTGGGGTGCCATGGTGGGAAGAGGAAGGGTGTAACTAACTCTAGGGGCATGTTCTTTCTGATAAAAAGCAGATAATAAAAAGGTGGCGCTTTTTTTTAATGCACAAGAGCACGACTATGTAATTTAACTAAACGTGAACGGCCTGGGATCCTGCAATTATCCAAGCAATATCCAAGCAGTGCTTGGAAGCAGGGTAACTTAGAGACAGGATTTTCTTTCTTAAAAGCATTTTTCTGATTCTAGTGGCACACACGTCTCCGTTTGCCTAGGTCCCCTGGATGCTGTCCCCACCCCACCCCACCCCCGGAAGAGTGCAAAAATGGATGCCTGGTCAGGGTGTCCCCACATCTAGAAAATGTGAATGTTTCCTGGCAGTGTCAAGAATAGGGGCCTTAGAATTGCAAATGCAGGATTAACTTAAAGCCCTTGATATAAAATTTGACCTAATTAAGACACTACTGGGGCAAAGCATTCCAATAGCAATTACGCAGGCTGTAAAGGGGTGAAGTACCTTTTAAAACCAAGAAATGCTTCTGCCAGAAATAAGCATCCCTGAGGTCAAATGAAGAGTTGTAAATGCAGGACATCACTTGCCTGGACCTCCAGCGGGGCACCTCCTGGCAGCTGCCACAAAGGCTGCCTGCCTGGGAGCCTCTGCAAGGAGCACGGGGCACCCCTTCCAAAGAGCTCGAGCATCTCCCCCACAAACAGTGTTTCAGAAGCTGTAATGATCCCCTCATGTGTGCCCCTTGTCTTAATTACTAAGCTATTCTGTCATTCACAGATTTTTTTATTTTTGAGCATTTACTATATACAGAGACCTGTCTCAGCTTCTAACGATGCAGAGATGGAAGAAATTCTATAAGATGACCCCACAGGGCAACCTCTAAGGTCAGAAAAAATCTGTGGGCATTTCCTTGCAAACAGTTTGAAGTTTTCATGATGGGAAATTATTCACCCAGGTCTGTTTTGAATACTGAGCCCTGATTAGGCATACCAGAAGTATAGAGATAAGTTATGGTGCCTTACCCCCAAGAAATCTCAAGTCTAATGGAAAAAAAGACATACACATAAACAGTTCCAATAAGGAGTGATATTGCTGAGGCGCAGGTGGGAAACAGGAACAGGCATTCACCCTAGCCGAGAGAGCAGCTGAGATGGAACAAGGTTCAGTGCTCTACCTGGGTTTGCAGAACAACTACAGCTACTTAAAACTAAGTGAACAAGAGGTAAGGGTCTAGACTCTGATATCAGACTGCACAGGTTCAAATCCCAGCTCCTCCTCCTACTGCGTGATATTGGGGAAGCTACCTTAACACTGTTCCTCCATGTCTTCATCTGTGAAGTGAGGCTTATAAAGCCATCTCTTTGGGTTGCTTTAAGGACAAAGAAAACAATATGTGTGAAGCATGTGGCACGATGCTCTCCCAGCTCCATCATAAGCTGTATAATGTTGTGCAAGTTATTTGAAGTCTGTGCTTAATTTCTTCAAAATACCTACTTCACTGTGTGGTAAGAGACTTTAATGAATAAACAAATTCTTGTAACAATGCCTAGCACAAAATCCTAGTTATTAGTATTGAAGTTTTATTACTACAACCACATCTTCAGTGTAATAATAATAAAAAAAACTTACATTTTAAATTATGTTCTCATATTCAAAAGGAAAGACCATTATCCTGGAAATCAGAAATTTAATTAAAGGGATTTAGGAAAATTGATTAACCTCTCCAGGCCAGGGTCTTTTCATCGATGAAGTTACCTCTTCCAGAACGTTTCTAATCACCTCCTTCCCTGGGAGGCAGAGTCAGGGGGCTCCACAACACATCAATAACACCCAGAGCAAAAACTCTCCTGGCATATGCTTGGTCACTTAGTTTCCCAACTTGTTTATGAGCACCTTGAGAGCTAGCATTTTGCTTTCACCTATCCATCCCATGGGAGGATCTAAATAAATGTTGAACGAGCGAATCCAAGTTTTTGGCTGAGAAGTTTGGGAACACTGAGAAATTCAGTTCACTCACTAAGTCACCAGTTTAGCTAGTGGGAGATATGAAACCTAGAACTGAAAGTCTCACTCTTAACGCCAATGTCTTCTACAGAGTCAGCCACTACAAAGTGATACATTGGGAGTGACTCTTTTCTTTGCAAATAATTCTTTATTTTAGAGGCTTACGATCAATTACCTTTAAACTGCAAGTTACTCTGGTGCATTCAAAGACTAGTTTGATTTAGCCTATGTCAGTGCATCCCCACCTTGTTGGTAATACACCTGTTGCACGAAGCAAGTGTGGCTGGATCCTGACTCAAGATACTAACTGATGTGCATTATCAGGATGACGAACACCATCTACGGGTGTGGCGGTTGATTTATTGATGCCTGCAAGCAGAAGCTGAAAAGATATATGAAGAAGTCATGACGGTAAGGCTCTGGTTTGTTCTTCATTCAGCGGCATTCATCTAAACACTCAGAGAGTAAAAATGAAATATTGAAGCCCTAAAGTCAAATTATTTCTACTCCCAGACAATGAGATCTGCTGATCCCCAATCATGATCATAGAACACAAGAAGGGTGAAAAACAAAAAATGTCAGTGATCACCTTTTACATGGCAAAATGGGCCCTCAGAACTCAGCGACAAGTTTTCAAAGTCAAGGCCTTTAATTTCCAAGAACCCAGTTTGAGGGAACATAAATTATCTAAAATTTTCTAGCCAAAGTTTGGATGTATTGACATAGGATCTGTTATATCCTGTTCTGGTAAGTGGAACTCCGTAGGTATCTACACAGTATCAATCACTTGGAAGATGCTCACTGGAGAGGCTGTCTTCTAGTGAATCCTCTCTTGAGAGTACACAGTAATTATAAAGAAGAGGAAATAAAAGGCAGGGGGTGGCTTAGGTGAAAAGAGATACATTGGGAAGGGGTCTCCATGGGATGATGTCCATGTATGTGCACACCCACAAACTCACACCTGGGACCCTCCCCTCTATTGAGTTCCACTGCAATATTCAGTCTTTTCCAGCCTCAGAATCCTGTAAAGGGCAGGAAGAAGCAAGAAGAGGTTCTGCAGTTTGGCAGGTTTAAGTCAGGTCATCTCCCGTCAGCTGCCATCCCTTCACGGTATCCATGATCACAGCGCACCATCACCCTCGTTCCTTCAGACTTCGTGCACACCCACATCCTAAAGCCACTTCGAACCTGGCCGGCAGGTTTGCCATTCTACACACTCGCAAGTGAACTTGGATCTCCACCTACAACAGGTGGCAAAATCTGAGACCTGTTAGCCCTCAAATTATATCAACAGATGAAACCCCAACATTATTAAGGGATATCAAGGTACTAAGTTCTTTGAATGTATCTTTAAGTATAACGGTCCTCACATTATGCAGTAATTTCTGTGTTTATATGTCTTTGTCCCTCACAAGACTATGATTATTTTAAGTGCCAAGACCATCTTGGGAAAGCAGTGCAATGCCTGACACGTTATTCAATCAATATTTAATGAGCAAGTTAACAATAAATGTACATATATACAGAGACAATGTGGACAAACACTCATATTCTGAGGTCAGACTATCTGGACTCTAAGCCCAACACCATCCGTACTAGCTGTGTGACCTTAAGACAAACTGCTTAATGTCTCTCCTGAATTTTCAGATTTCCCATCTGTTACATTAATACTTTATACTTCACTGACTGCATACCACAAAGCCTGACAAAGCAAACAAAAATATTACTATTATTATTGAAATTCAGAATGTCTGGTCACTGAAGCTACCAAAATACACCAAGCATTTAGCTAGTTTCATCCTCAGCTCTAGTCAAGAGAAAACCATTTGTGGGCCTTCATTTCATAAGCCGAGAGGTGTTTAATGGCCTTCCCGAATGTAAGAGAGTTCTGGGCACAGGTGGTGGTGAGCAGCTGTTCTCCATCCCCACTGAGGACCAGTTGAGAGTCTTAAAGAGCCACATGAGTGATTTGAGTATAAAGCATTAAGAAAAACTTCCTAGGATACAAAATTAATACACGGAAATCTGTTGCATTCTTATACACTAATGATGAACTAACAGAAAGAGAAATCAGAAAAACAACTCCATTCACAATTGCATCAAAAAGAATAAAATACCTAGGAATAAACCTAATGAAGGAAGTGAAAAACCTGTACTCTGAAAACTACAAGACACTCCTAAGAGAAATTAAAGAGGACACTAACAAATGGAAATGCATCCCATGCTCTTGGCTAGAAGAATAAATATTGTCAAAATGGCTATACTACCTAAAGCAATCTACAGATTCAATGCAATCCCTATCAAACTACCAACAGCTTTCTTCAATGAACTGGAACAAATAATTCTAAAATTCATATGGAACCACAAAAGACCCCGAATAGCCAAAGCAATCCTGAGAAGGAGGAATAAAACAGGGGGAATTATGCTCCCTGACTTCAAGCTCTGCTACAAAGCCACAGTAATCAAGACAATTTGGTACTGGCACAAGAAAAGACCCATAGACCAATGGAATAGGCTAGAGAGCCCAGATATAAACCCAAGCATATATGGTCAATTAATATACGATAAAGGAGCCATGGATATACAATGGGGAAATGACAGCCTCTTCAACAGCTGGTGTTGGCAAAACTGAACAGCTACATGTAAGAAAATACAACAGGATTATTGTCTAACCCCATACACAAAAGCAAACTCAAAATGTATCAAAAACCTGAATGTAAGTCATGAAACCATAAAACTCTTAGAAAAAAACATAGGCAAAAATCTCTTGGACATAAACATGAGCAACTTCTTCATGAACTTATCTCCCCAAGCAAGGGAAACAAAAGCAAAAATGAACAAGTGGGACTATATCAAACTAAAAAGCTTCTGTACAGCAAAGGACACCATCAGTAGAACAAAACGACATCGTACAGGATGGGAGAATATATTCATAAATGACATATCCGATAAGAGGTTGACGTCCAAATTATATAAAGAGGTCACGCAACTCAACAAACAAAAAGCAAATAAGCCAATTAAAAATGGGAAGAGGAGCTGAACAGACACTTCTCCAAAGAAGAAATTCAGATGGCCAACAGGCACATGAAAAGATCCACATCGATCATTTCACAATAAAAAAATAAATAAAAATTAATAAAAAAAAGAAAAGATCCACATCGCTAATCATCAGAGAAATGCAAAGCAAAACCACAGTGAGATATCACCTCACACCAGTTAGGATGGCCAACATCCAAAACACAAACAACAAATGTTGGCGAGGATGTGGAGAAAGGGGAACCCTCCTACACCGCTGGGGGGAATGTAAATTAGTACAACCATGTGGAAAGCAGTATGGAGGTTCCTCAAAAAACTCAAAATAGAAATACCATTTGACCCAGGAATTCCACTCCTAGGAATTTATCCTAAGAAAACATGATCACAGATTCAGAAAGACATATGCACCCCTATGTTTATCGCAGCACTATTTACAATAGCCAAGAAATGGAAGCAACCTAAGTGTCCATCAGCAGATGAATGGATAAAGAAGATGTAGTACATATACACAATAGAATATTATTCAGCCATAAGAAGAAAACAAATCTTACCATTTGTAACAACATGGATGGAGCTAGAGGGTATTATGCTCAGTGAAATAAGCCAGGCAAAGAAAGACAAGTATCAAATGATTTCACTCATATGTGGAGTATAACAACAAAGAAAAAAACTGAAGGAACAAAACAGCCGCAGACTCACAGAACCCGAGAATGGACTAACAGTTACCAAAGGGAAAGGGACTGGGGAAGATGGGTGGGAAGGGAGAGATAAGGGGGAAAAAGGGGTATTATGATTAGCACACAATGTAGCCGGGGAGGGGGGGTGGATATGGGGAAGGCTTCCTCCACGCTTGCACTCTATTAAGGAGTAGGGGAAAACAATAGTTTGCCAATTAATATCTTGGTCTCTTCCCTTTTAAACAGTATCTTTGGTAATTCCTTTTTTTAAAGGAAGAATTATGTTTCTTCTCTCTCCCCAGAACAGCTCATGGTGATGGGAAAGAGGGCCTATGGCCCATATGGTGAGCCCTATTTGCAGGTGGCTGGTCTGGCCAAGCCCTGACCTATGTCTGCTGGGGCACAACTAGCCCCTGGTGGCCTACTGGGACACTGTGCAGTCATTCCCTGCAGGAGTCCACACACACCAGGCTGCAGGAAGCCCAAGGCCCAACTGCTACGACTGCCATTGGCCAAATTGCCAGGCCAAAGCAACTTCTCCTGTAGGCATGCAGCCTCTCCCAAGCTCCCTGGAGGAGGAAAGGCTCCCCGTTCCTGGCAGTACATTTCTATCATGATCGGCTCTGCTCTCCAAGTTTCCATCTTGTAAAGGAAGAAACATGTTTTCGCCTTCCATCTCCACTTGCTCTGTTTCACCACAACTGATTTTAACCAGCTGAAGCTGTCAAATGCTTGTGACCTTAAGCAACCTCACTACCACTTAAAAAAAGCTCATAAACAGCTAAGAACTCTGAGTGATCCCAATTCATCAGACCCTTAATTGGACCCAACTGAGTGAGTCCATGCCTGACCAATGGACAACAGAACTGTTTTAACCATGTACAGATTAATGGATGAGCTCTGACTTTGCCAGAGCACAGGCTTTCAATCATGAATTAGCATAAATACCATGACCTCCTCCTCCCTTTCTAGTGCACAGACCCCCTGACTTCCACCCTCAGAAACGTGTTCACTGCTGCACATTCCTCTGCCTGTGAAGCAACAAAAGCTCAGGGCTTTGTTGATACTGTGGTCACTGGTTTTCCATGAATAACCCCAGCAGGGGGCAGCAGTGAATATACAAGCATCTGAGGTCTTTGCCTTCCTCTCTCTCTCCTCACTCTCCTCCTCTAAAGTGTTTCTTTTTATGGGGTAATACTTTCCCTATGTCATTGTTCCCGGAGTCACTAAGCTGCACGACCTAGCATTGATGGCAGATGGGATACAGGAAGAAAAACTGGCGTAGTCATAAGGACATATTGAGAAGTAGCTTTAAAGTATACACTGATACCAAAAATGAGAAATCCATAGTTTAATCTGGAGAGCAAGCAATAAAATGGCCAAGATTTTACTTCTTGGATTGTATACTAATATTTAAAAAGCACTTACATACTGCTGAGCATGTTTCAGATACTTTCTACGAGCTTGACTCATTTAATATTAATGTAATGTCCCTATGTGGTAGGTACTGTTGTAATTATCATGCCCATTCTATAGATGAAGGAACTGAAGCACAGGATAACTACATGACCTTGACCAAGGTTACAAGGTGAACTGTATACGAGCCAGGATTCAACTCTATGAACAGTTTGGTTCTATGAAACTCAAACATTACTGCTGTAGTACCGCCACTGGGTGTCAGCATACCAAACCGAAGGAACGGCAGTGTTTTAAGGAAAAAGGGAAACAGGATTTTCTGAGGGCCTTCTAGGAACAGAACACTTATACATACATTTCCTAATTTAATCTGAGAGAGAAACTTCCTAGAGAACAGAATATCCAATATTTAGTTAATAGATGACTAATTTGCATCAGAGGAGCTTTTGTCCATATTTTTTTAATTGAAAAATTAACATGAGAGTAGATTTGAAGTGAAGAGGATCAGTCCCTAGAGTCTTCTTTAACACAGGGCTCTTTCCCACTATTGGCACCTTATCGCACAAGCAAACTGTTATTAGGAGGACTTCAGGAAAGAGACCACTCAGCTTTCCACTTCTGCAAAACTCAGCCAGATGAGCATTAGCTATAAAATTATCAGGTTTAATTGTTTTACATTAGAACCATAGTGCATTAGAGTACAAAACCTGTATGTACAATTACACATACAAAAAAAATGTTCTCTGTGAGGAGCAATTTTCAGCAAGTCTGACAAAACAGCAAGAGTTATTCCTATTTGGGGCTTCAAAGGAGAAATGGAAATCTCCAAGATGCCTCCCTCCTCTCTCTGGCTCCAGTGACCCTCCAAACATAAATTTGCTAAAACCTGAGGTAGGAAGGAAGGTCTTTAACAATATCGGGCGCTCAATTCTCCTCGCTCATGAAAGGAATGAATTTTTAGGAAAACTTCTCCATCACCCATTATAGTGATAGTCCAGCCATCTGCATCATTAGGTTCAGCGGTTGCCATGACAATGTGGTGCCTACCGCAATCTGACTTGATAGCCAGATGCCAGAATGGGAAAGAACAGGACCAGCTAAGAAAGTGAGAAAGAAAATTAATCCGAACCACAGAAAAATGTGCTCAAAACCAAGAAGGAAACTGCTGAAATATCAGTGATGAGGGAATTATAACAGGAAGGGATAATCAAGTTCCAGTATTAAAAACTTTTGCTAACTAGAGCCATGAACTGCTCCGTAACTAAGACTGAGGAAGGAGTCAAAGTTAGTCCAGAATAATGCTCTGCGCATCCCACACACAAACATAAAAAAAAACGTTCTCTGCAGAGCCCAGCGGTGGGTGCACTTGACTCCAGCAGGGGTCTATATGGTATATTCTTAGGCCCTGACTGTCTTGAGGATCTGAAACCCCCATCCTAAGTGCTGCCGTGCCGGTGCTCTGCCCACCTCAGTCCGCTGCATACCCAGCTTTCCCATCTGATAAAGTAATTTCCACCGTTCTGAAGCTAGTCCTAAGAGACTGGGCTGAGCTGTGTCCTGGAAGTCTCTGTACCCTTGTCTTCTCCATGCCCAGGGGAAGCGATAGGCCAGCACGCCCCTCTTGGGGGCCCCAGTATGGCAAAGGGACAGGGAGATTAAGAAAGGAGAGCAACACAAAAGCTCTGCTCCAGGGAGACCAGCCTGGGCTGCGCAGTTGTTCTCCTCATGGCTGGGTTGGGTAGCGGCGCTGAGCTAGGCGACTTGGCCGGTTCAGGCTGGTAACAGTGGAGAGCTGGAAAAGAACAAACACTGCACGAGATTACAGCCCCAAGCGCGACTCCCCCAGAGGCTGACGGGCTGAATCAAGCGGGGGCAGCCTGAGAGTCTGGAACACTTCAGCTTCCCTTGGCTTCCCATGGTGGTATCTACTTACTCACTTTCACCCAACACCTTCTCCTCTTAAATACGACTGAAGAAATTCAATTTGTAGAAAGGGGAGGCCAAGTGATCACTAGAGCAATCAGTCTGCCCCAGGTCCCTGAGGAGCAGGGAGGTTGGCTCCTCTCAAAGTCTACAGTGATCCCCTCATCCTGACAACAGAGCAATGGTACATCTGTACCCCTGATCCCAACACCAATTGCGTCTCTCAAGTCTTGAGACTTATGAAAGGTCAAGAGCAATATTAATAATAGCGACACTGAGCATTTTCTGCATGCCAGGCCTTTTCACATACGTCCTCCCACTTAATCCTCACAACTCCCATGAGGTAGCTACTACGAACCCCATTTTACAGATGCAGAAACTGAGACTTAGAGTAAGTCATTGTTCAAGGACTCAACCTACAGTAAGTGGTAAACTAGGATTAGAAACCCGGGTCTTCTTAATCTAGAACATGCGCTCCTAAACCCTGTCTCTCGGGGGTACCTTACCTGGAGGACCTGAGATGGGTTGTAGAGAGGAACACCCCCTTTCACGGGGGGTGAGGGAAGCAGAACACCAGGGTTGGAGTAGATCTCAGAGGAAACAGCCTGTGATAGAAAATGATAGAAAATCTTATCAGTCTCTACTTCTCTGATTCCAGAGCATCAAGGGCCTCCCTGAGCATCAGCTTTGGCCAAGAGCAGATGGAAAGGGTTTCAATACGAACTCAGGGAATCTCAAGGAAAACACAGTTCAAGTGAGCACAGCCAACTCCTGGGTCTAGGCTGGCAATACCAAGGCTCGGGGTACCCGGAGCATATAAGAAGTAAAAGCCACTTAAATTACACTGATAGCATCATAAAAAATAATATCATATTCTTTGAAAGGCCTAAAATACTATAGGAGTGCTCTAACCGGTCCACAAGAAATAAAGACATTTTCCTAGCAATTGACATGAAATCCATACCCGGGTAGATGATTCAACGAGAATTTATGATAGCCCTTGCCAGAAACATGGGCAAACCCTGACTCCCAAGATGGGGAAGAGACAGTTCTCTAGAATTCACCTATGGAAGCTGTGATGGGCTGAACTGTGTCCCACCCAAACTTCGTATGTTGAAATCCTCACTCCCAGGACTTCAGAATGTATTTGGATACAGGGTCTCTAAGGAGGAGGTAACCGTAAAGTGAGGTCATGAGGCTGGGCCCTAAGCCACTACGACTGGTGTCCTTATAAGAGGAGGAAATGTGGACAGAGGCACACACAGAGGGAAGCCCGTGTGAAAACCATGGCTGTCTACAAGCCAACAAGGGGCCTCAGCCAAAGCAACCCTGCCACCACCTCCATCTTCAACTTCTGGCCTCCAGAACTACGAGGAAACAAGCCTCCTTCTCAGGCAGCCTAGTCTGTGACACCTCCTTACAGCGGCCCTAGTGAACAAATGCAGAAATTTTCTCCATATTCCCCTCCCATGTCAAAGATCAGACCTCACACACCCAGGCTCTGCTGGGGCCCCAGGCTGCTCACCTCAGGTCCAGACAAGCCCCCGGTGCTGCCAGCTGTGCCCCCGCTGGACACTGATCCTCGGACTTCACCCCCACCTAGAAAGCACTGGGTCAGAGCTGTTTCCACAGCTCAGGACCAAGGAGTCCCCACTCCCAGGTGGCCCCCAGGGAACACAGAGAGACCCACAGATGGTCTGGAGGATGCTGGCAGTACCTGTGCCCCCAGAGAAGGTGCTGGTACCCAGCAGAGACGGGGACTCTGGGAGCGACGTCAGTGAGAGGCCCAGGCCAGGCTTGGAGGGAGAAGGTGCTCTGGGGGTGTCCTGCTCAGTGGAGGAAGGCAAGCAGCATTGGCGGTTAGCAAATCCATGCCAGCCCATTGTGTGCCTGTGATGGCCACCACAGGGCTTCCACCTGCTGCTGGGGTACTCTCCCCCAAACTCTCCCAAACCCCTTCATGCCATTCCTCTGCTCAACAATCGAAATTACTGCTGGCCTGCTAAAGTTAACATTCTTCATCCTGACTTTTAAGGCCTTTCATCCTTACAGGACCAGTTTATGTCCCACAGTCACCCAGCACAAAACCTGTTTCCTCCAGACTCAGAGTCCAATGCCAGCTCAGGACCCTCACGGGTGCTGAGCAAATCCCGGAAACCCACAGGAGAGGGAGCTCCCTGGCCTCCCCCGAGGTTACCTCAGCGGCAGGACTGTCCGATGAGTCTTCCTCCCCCGGGGGCGATGTGCTGTTGCTGGGCTTCGAGCGAAACCAGCTGAACCAGCCGAACCCTGAGCTCTGCAAGGGGAAGGGGAGGCCTGCAGCTCCAGGGCGCTTCTCCTGCTGACCCACCCCTGTGCTGGCGGGGGAGACGGGAGAGCCACGACCAGGCCCAGACTCCCGGCCCTGCTCCGCCGTCTGGGTCCCCCACCTTTGTACGCCCTTGCACATCTCCTGGCTCTTCTCTCTGTGCCACATTTTGGGATGATGTTTTATCTGCCTCATCAGAGGACTCCCCCTCATCCTCCTTGACTGAAACACTGGAGCTCTCGGAAATACTCCGCACTCTGGGAATCAGTGGTGCCTGGAATTAGAGAGAATAAGAACCAACATTTTTATAATGCTTGGCAGTGACAAAAGCACAATTACATAGACTCCCTCACCTGACCTGCTCCGTGAATCAGCGGCATGGTCCTTTAGGATCGTGCTTTACCGATGAGGCAGTGGGGTAACCATGAGATATGACTTGCCGAAGATCTCCGGTCAAGGCCAGAGCCTAATCCCAGCCCTGGCGTTGTCCCCAGTCCTCTGGGGTTTTCAGTCCCATTTCAGGGCCTTTCCTCTTACCAGTCCCTCTGCCTGGAACACTTGCTCCTGAAATCCCTACCTGGCTCGTGTCCACTGTCCATTCCAACCTCTGCTCAAGGCCTCCTGAGAGGTGCCTCCCGGGCCACCCCATCCAAAGTAAAATCCCTCATGCATACAGCTCTTTATTTGTTGTCACCTCCACCACATGGAGGCGCCATCAGGGGAGGATGCGCCTGGTTCCCTGTGTGTCCCCAACCCCTGTACAAGTCCCGGGTCTGCTGGAGGAACTCAGTATTTGTGAATGAATAAATGAATGAAAGATGGTGCTTTCCTACAATCGATTTTATCATACCAATGTTAAAATCGTATTTATGAATGACATAGAAAATACCCTTTTATAGTATTAAAAAATAGGAAATAAAGCTTCATATGCACATGTTCTTAACCATTTAAAAAGTACATATATGTATATGCACATATGTATGTATGTGTATACTATATACAGTCTGTATATATGTGTGTGCATATACATAGAAAAACATTGGAAGGAAATAACCAAAATATCTGTGGGATTATGAATGGATGTTTGTGTGATTCTTTATATGACACTTGATCTTTCAAGGTTTCTATAACAATAATGTACTACTTTGAGTCAGAAAAAAAAAAAACCTGAAAGCTTTTTTAAGTCCTGTAGCCTGGTTACTACTTGAGAAAGTTATCTGAGGGCAACGTCCAACTGGGTAAAGCTAAAGAACATCTTGAGTTTGGGACCGGTGATGCTCATGGCTGGGGAAAGGGGCTTGTTCATTCAGCAGCTGGATAGAAAGATTCATTGACATGGTCACCTGAGACCTTACAGCTTCACTGAGAAAAGACACAGCTGCCATAGGTCCTTCTTGGAAATAAGCAAAGTAAAAATCATAATAAATAGCAAGACTCTTCCATGACAGGGCAGAGCACGGACAGTGTTTGATGCAACAGCAAGAAAAGGGTGTCTGAGGGAGCAGATCTGCGAGGCCGAAACTAGCCCAGCCCTGCTGTCACTCTGGCCACAGGCACAGGCTGGTGGGACTGATCATCTACAAGAGCACGGCCTCCTCCCCACCGCTCAGGATTTGGTGCAGAAAACAAGCACGAACAAGACACAATGTGGAAGAGAGAGCTTAGGAAGGGGTCTGCATGTGGCTGAGAAACCAGGGCAAACGGTAAAAGCCTGAACATTCTATGGCAAGCCAACCGGGTCTCCCCACCTGTGGTTTGGAGACAGCCTTTTGACCATCAGGATGCTGGAAGGATTCTTGAAACATTGTGTTCTCTCCTATGGCACAGAATGCAAACAGAAATAGTGACTTGAAGTTCTATTTTCTTCATCTGTCTGGAAGAAGGGTAATGGGGACACAGTTGGCTTTCTTAACTGCTAAGCAACTGTAACTCAGAGCCCAAAACCCCAAGTGGATCACAGCAGATGCAAAGCCACTTGCAAAAGGCTCTCAATTCCGGGTGCTCCAGGACATGCTGGCCACCCGGCCTCCACCCCAGCCAAGGTCGTTCCTTAGGAATCCTGGAAATTAGGGCCATATTGAGCTAGATCCAGGGATCCTCCCTGACCTTCCCCTCCATCTGAGTCTCCCATCTTGGACAGGACCTCATCTTAGAAGGTCCAAGGTCTAAGCCTTCTGTTTGGTTTCCAGCACATCCCTGGCCTCTGGGAGCACCAATCATCCACACTCAGCCCCCATCGTCCAAGGCTTGATAGGCCTGGAGAAACCTGGGCCAGGACAGAAGCACAGGCCTTGCAGGCCTCTTGGATGCAGGAGGACTTCAGAAAGAGGAGGGTCTACACTGCAGCTGGAGGCGCTGGTGCACTTTTCTCTCTTCCCCACCCTGCAGCTTCCCTCGTGGAAACGAGGTCTTCCAAGGGGAGGGCAGGTGTGTCTGCTGGTGGTCCTGCCGTGCTCACCCCCACAGGAGGCAGGCAGGATGAAGCGCACACTCTCCCCTGGATGCGGGGCAGCCCTGGCACGGCTGAGGTCTCTGCACCGCCCTCACCCGCTTCCTCCCCTCCTAGACGCTCCCTGAGGCTCCACCCTGGCAGGCTCTCTTACCAGGGGGTGGGCATGTCTGCCGGGTTTCCTCCCAGGCCCTTCCTCCAGGAGCCCCTGAGACTGGCAAGCCGCCTCCAATCCCTGGCAGATGGCTCTCAGGAACCGAGTAAAGAGGCACTGGGACCCCCATCTGCCCCGAACCTCCTCCTGCCTGGTAGGAGCCTGGCTGATGGGGGAAGGGCTGCTGTGGGCTGGGCCCCGCTGTTGGCCACAGAGCCGAGCGGTCCCTCAGGTCTTCCAAGTTGCCTGGATGTCCCGAAGGCTCCTGGTATGAAGTGTTTTCTAAGGACATGGGACAGAGAGGAAGACGTGAGACCTAACAGGTGGCATTTGCTTGGACTTCTCACAACAGGAACATTCCTGCCCACGTGGTCTGTGGAGAGCAGCCACAGGCCACGAGGTGGCCGCCATTACTGTGACGACAGGGACAACCTGCTGCTCGTGACACCCACCACCTTGATGACCTCTGAGCCTTAGCCCAGTGGGTTGGGAGAGCAGAGATTACTCTCTCATTTAAGTCCACATTTTTTACATTTTGGGTAAACTTTCTCCTTTAAGGACATCCTAATGGGCTTGGGTATTTGAAACGTAGAAAGTTCCAAATCAGAACTGCAGAAATGATGGCTTTGCTCTTAGAGGATCAGAGCATCGGCCCAGGAAGGGACACTGGTGGTAATCAGTCTGGCTCTGCCAGTTTGCGGAGGACACAGACTAAGGTGTGGATGTGTACAACGACTGGCCAAGATCACAGGGCTCTGTGGGTGGCTGACCCACCCACTGGACTGGGGGACGGAAGACACAGCTGCTTCCTAGGGGAAGTGGCCATTGGGCGATACCTACGCTGGCTCCCCTCCAGTCCTTCACCTTTACAGATGCTACGACACTGCAGCAAAGCTGGGCGAAGCCAGGGCCTGCCCTTCCTTGTCTCCCCCTCCTCAGTCCTGAAGGAAGTGCTAAAGGCTGGGAAACGACCAGAAGTAAAGAGATGAAGCTCGTCTTGACCCTGACATGAGGTGTCAATTGGGGAAAGGGCAGGGAATTAACTGGAGGTACTAATGTCAGGCGACCCAACACTCAGAGGCACCATGAGAAGAAGGGAGGGACATGTGGAAAACACCTTGGAACACATTTCACGTGTGTGGAGATTGACACCTCAAAAAGCCTGTGAATCTTCTACATCCCCAACACTAACGTGACATACAGATAATCCACCATCTCTGGCATAGAAAAATGCGCGCAGCTGGGGAGAAGTCCTGACACAGGTGAAACAATTAGGTAACAATGCAATCCAACAAGTATTAGAACCTGAACGTGAAGCCAAAACTCTAACGATGTGGGAACTCAGGAGGCTGTGACGGGCCACTGCTGGGTGGAGAAGGTGCCTGGACCAATGGATCAGATTCACATAGTAAAGGCGGGAATTCCAGGAAGGGAAGGGTGGATACTTGTGACGTTCTGTTTTCTTGTATAATCAGATCCTGAGTGTCAGCTATTACACACTCAACCCATCAGCCTGGGTACCTGCTGTTCCTCTGGCTCCCAGGATATCTGAGTGAGAACGAAGATCTGCAGTGTCTCCTGCTACCTCTTGCTGTTTAAAACAAAGTCAAATCCTTTTAAGCAACACAAACACAAGCAAGAACAGGGAACAGTGGTCTAACAAGTCAAAAAGAAACTTCAGAGGGAGCGACAAGGTCAAGGGGCCTCAGCGGAATGTGGGGGATGGCTGGGGGTGAGGTCACAGCCCTTCCCATCTCCCAGCCTGCGTCCCAGAGCACAGGGCCCACTGGCAGCGTAAGGGCCTGGTGTGTCTTAGCAAAATGCACCCTGTCCTTTCTTCAGAGAGAGTGGGAAAAGAAAATGGAGGAAGCCCTGCTCCAATTATTGTTCCAATTACTACCAGCAGCTTTTACAGGTGTCGGAACAAAAAGGGAAGGCCCGGAAGTCTTTTAAGCAGTTGCCCTACATTACATGAAAGTGACACGGGTCCACTGTGATCCATTGTTCCTAACAGAGAGATGTAAGCTTTGGTGGTCATAAAATGTCTTTTCTGGGACCGCAAAGAAGGGTGGCAAGGATGATTTGGAAGAGGGCCCCACTATCTCACACAAGCAAACACAGGAGAGCCTTTCCACCCAGGAGGGAGGCAGCTGCCAGGAAGCTGAGCGCTGACCCTTCCCTGGTTGGACTGGGCCTGGGTCTCCTGGGTGCTGGGGGGCCTCGGGGCCCTCCAAGGCGTCGGGGCTTGCTGAGGTCAGTGCCCGACCACTCTGTGTCTAAGGGAGCAAAGAGGGACACAAAGCCCCCTCCCACAACCCAACTCCAACCCCCACCCACCTCCAGCTCAGTGAGCCACCTCTGAAGGCGCAGGAGCCAGTCTGGCTCTGCATCCCTGGCTCCACGGCGTTGTTCTAACACCAGGGGATCTGATAGCTTCAGTTTCTCCGCCAGCTGTGCCAGGTTTCCAGACAGGCCAAGGCCCAATAGCACAAGAGGGGAATGAAGAACGAAAAGTTAAGGGAAACAGAAAGAAACGGGGACAGAGACAACAAGAGAAAAGGAGGAAGAGAGACAAGTCACGTGTAAATAGGGTTATAAAGAATAAATGAGAGATGGCAAATGCAGCAGATATGGGCCCAAAATTGCAACATAAATAAACAAGTAACCCATCTTGGTGTTAAATAATGAATAAAATCCAAGGAGGAGCCGTTTCTCAGCTTTCCGCCCCTGCAAAGCTGTCTGCTCAGTACCACGGCTTCTCGAACTTCGTGTTCATGGGAACCACCTGGGACCTTGTTAAAATGCTAATTCTGATTCCACAAGTCCGAGTGGGGCCTAAGAGTCTGCATTTCTAACAAGCTCCCAGGGGATGCCGGTGCTGGTCAAGGGACCACTTTATACTGCGAGACTCTATTCTATCATACATCTCAAAACTCTCCTTTCTCTCCATTCTGGGTCCCTGAGCTCACCACCACCATCACCCTGTTGGGAAATTTCAGGGTAAGGAGGCTCAGCCCCACAACTTTTATTGGCTACAGAATCGAACACTTTGGAGGGCCTCTTCGAAAGCAAAGCAAAAATTGACGGTAGGATGCTTTTTTACTCTCCACTTAATGGATTTTTCTTCAATTAATTGGAACAACTATTTCCCTGATTATTTTCTTTCCTAGGAATTAAAAGTTGATATGCTTTTGTGTTCTTTTTTAAATGTATCCCACATGTGGTAAAATACTCCATGCATTTAAAAACATTTTAATAAGGATCATTTCCTGTTTAGATAACTGAAATTTATTTTCTAAGCCCAGCTGTTATCATGAGAACGGTTAACCGTAACGTGCGTTTTTACTGGACCAGTAAAGGAGGTGCAGGAATGAATTTCCCCAATAGCACACGCCTGTTTTCCAGTCCTTTGAGCCCACCGCCCTGCCCCTAGCTTCCGTCTTTGTGCATTCTCAGGCCTCTGCTTATCACATCTGGGCATGCATATGTGGTCAAAGCCCGCCGTGGGCTCCCGTCTTACAGCACGTTCAAAGAAGATGAAATGTGGAGTCTAAGCTGCTTTACAATAGCTTTCTCCAAATGCTGAAGATAAAACACCTGCAGAGAACGCTTTGAGAAACTCACCTTGATGAGTTCCACTAATAGGACAGGGTGACTGCTCTCTCCCTGGCTGAGGACGGCTGTGCCAACGGCTTCACAGTAGTGCAAGGCCTGGGACGCAAGGCCATAATCTGCCAGACGGGAAGCATAAAGGAGCTTATACACCTGTGAAGAGGAACAGGGCCAGTGACTAGTCCATCCAGACAAGGGTAGAAAGAGAGAAACGTAGATAAGGCTTTTTGGAAGTCAGCTGACCACCAGCTTCTGCTAATTCTGGCATCTGAATATCCAGGAGGACTTTGTGCCATTTGGGGCATCCTATCTGTGTATGGGCACAATTCCAAACCCAGCTTGCAGTTCCTGTGTTATAGAGAAAGGCATGCAAGTCCCATTAGCTCAATCTCCCTAGGCCCTGGTCACGGCGGAGATGCACCAGACTACTTCTTATCAGGCAGGCCATAACTCTGGAAAACCTGGTGTACATGGGGCACAGGACCAGGCACCAGGAGGACATAAAAAAGAAGAAAAAATTTCTCTGATGCAAGGGGTTTAAAGTCTAAGGGAGAGAACAGGTAAATACAGGTAAACTTCACAGAAGCCTGAGTGACAGGTTGAGATGGAGCATGAGGGCTTGGGAATCAGACAGACCTGAGTTCAAACCCCAGCTCCATGCTGTGTGTGCAACACTGGGCTAGTTACCCCGCTTCTCTGTGCCTCAGTTTCCTTAGTACAGCATGGGGATAATAACACTATCTACCTCTTAATTGTTGGAAAAACTAAATGAGATCATCCATGTCTAGTACTTAGGACAAACTTACGTAAGGATGTGAGCTAACAGCATGTAACTCCTCTGAACCTATTTCCTCTTTTGTGAAAGCGGGTAATCATGTCTGCCTCACGGGATTAGGAATAATAAGACGAAAGGCTGTACCCCGAGGAGCCGTCAGGCAAGGGAAAGGTGAGTCCGGGGGAAACTCTTAAAGAAGACGTGAATGGGATCCTTTCCCTATACACAGTAATTCATTCCTTCTCAGGGTTCTGTTTGTGTTCTGTGTTGTGGGGGTGTGCCCACGAGGTGAGCGCATGTTTCTGCTGCCGCATGCGGGCTCCACACAGGCACTGAGGCGTCTTCACGGACTTACGGGACGAGAAGGCACCCAGCGGAGAAGCTGAGGAGGGAGGCTGGAACCCCTAATGTGGGCGCCACCTGACGGCTGAAGCCCTGAGGGAGGGAGGAAGGATGAGGGCCAAGGACAGAGCAGGGGAGAACTTCCGAGTTAAAGACAGGGGTCCAAAAGAGATCAGAGAAGCAGGCCAGGAGAGGGAGAAGGACGAGCAGCCTGTGGGGTGGCCTTCTCGCTCCTGCTCCTGGCAGGGGGGCGCGGGGGCTGCGGAGAAGGTAGGTTGGGTGGAGAAAAGAACAGGACAGCAGAGCCGATGCGGGCCCTGGGCCTGCGCTGCCGGCATGCTTTTCACGTGTCAGAAGTGAGGCAGGAGCCTCCAGCAGACAGGCCCCTGCAGGGTTTTGCTTCCATATCTTAAAATGCAGACCTCTAGGGACCTCAAAAGAAACCCTACCCCTTCTCATGCTCAAGCTAAGGAGGAAAAGTCTGGTAGATGATTTAGCCCGCCTACTACGTGCCACATAGCAGAGCTGAAACCCAGCTGCTCACAGCCATCTGCAATGGCCAGGGTGGTGGCTTGTGCGGCTTTAGTTACCTGGAAAGAAGGGATGAAGGATTTGGGGCGGCCCAGCATCTGACAGTACTCGAAGATTTCCGTCCTCTGAATGGCCTCAGTGGTTGCAAATTTCAAAAACTCTTGACTAAAACCAGGGAATAACAATAACAGAGAATGAGAAGGGGGTGGGGGGGAATCTGAATCCCAGCAGACAGCCAAGCACGTGCTTCTCCCATTCATGGTAGAGTTTCTGATCCCTGGGGCAGCTCCAGGAGAGGAAGGAGATGCCGGGACTCCAGAGCGAATGTGCTGCCTCCTTCTGCTCCACCTTCTCAAGGCTGGGGAAGGAACAGAACAGAGCCCCACACCACGCGGAGCAGAGACTGTGGGCACGGGGTCCTCTGCCTTCCTTGCTGGAGGGCCACCTAAGGCACACTGCTCTCCCTCTCGGCTCGGGCACTGGGTGCTCCTTGGAGACGCGCTGTGAGCACCTCAGTGCCCTGAACGCCAAGCAAGGCCACCCATCACCTAAGCACAAGGGCGTAAGAGAGGGAGCAACGTCTGCACCGAGAGTACCAAACACAGGCGGCGTGGCAGGGAGTGGGGGCTGAGGAGAAGAAGTCAAGCGACAGTCCCTGTGTCGATGTTCACACAGCCCAGGAGGGAACAGACTGGGGGAATGAGATCTGAGGGACCCCCAGTCCTGCCCCTCAACAGCTCACCATGGGGTTTGAAATCACAGTCCCCAGGGCTATCTCTGGGGTTAGGACCGGCTCTCCAAAAACTTCCTCCTACAATAGGAACCGAAGAACCTACATGGTCACCACACACTCGTTGGCAGAGAGAGGCTTCTTTGACCAGCTGTGTGCTATCAGAGAACACGACCTTGGGAGAACATGAGCCAGTACATCCCTACGGAGGCAGGCTGTGCCGTTAAAAGGGCTTCACATCCCGATGGCCCGGATTCCAAGTCCCACTTGACCCCACATAGCTGTACCACCTTGGACAAGGTATTTAACCTCTCTGTGCCTTGGTTGCCCTCCTCTATAAAGTGAAGATTATAAATACACCTTCACAGGGTTAATCTGTAATGATTATAGGAAATCATGCAAATAAAATGACTGGCACAACATAGGAGCTTAGGAAATCTTAACTATTAACGGGAGGAGGAGAGAGATCCAGAAGGTGGAGGACCGTTACAAAGCAAATGGGTCATTTTGTCCATTTGTCTAGGGACTTATTAAGGCCCTTCTGTGTGAAATGCCTAATGTTACGGCCAACAGCATAAATGACGGGGCTTTGAGTATCTTGTGTGTCAGGTCAGTGGTGGGGATGTAGGGACTAAATATAACTTCTTCCGTTTTCCATTTCTGCCCAGGGCTCTTCTGAGAACAGGCCCGGGGCTGCCTCACCCCGAGCCTTAAACCACCTTAACGACGCAGTCTGTCAGGCTCTGGTCATGGAGCCAGGGCGCCACCGAGTGGTCAGAGGGGCACAATACAACCCACAGGCGCCAGCGGGCTGCTTTCGGGAGCACTGAGGCCCCCTGGTGGTGTGATGCGGCCTCCACTGGCATCTCCATGCCCTGATCTGTGCAGAAAGCAGTCCCCCAAAGGGGACCAGCGGTAGCTGAAAGTCACACAAGAAAATGGAAACCTAGCCAAGAAACCCAGCAAGGGCTAAAACAGTGCCCTGGAGAAAACGTCCTTCCTATCCCCTTTCCCCCAGAAGATCACATACCTGTGGCTACTGCCCAGCAAGACCAGATGGTCTGTCTTCACCATATAGTGGCCAAAGGGCACGTGAGCCACGAGGTAGCAGAAGTGAGCTGCCTCCACCAGGCCCTTCGCGGCTGCAGGAGGAGCAGAATTAGCCCCAGTCGTGGAACATGCCCATGTGGGGACCCGTGTCTGAGTGGGATGGGACCCAGAACAGGCAGCTCCAGGTCAGAGGGGAGAAGCCTCATAGGTATAAAGGAATGAACTTCTATATCGTGAGTCACACACCCCAAGCCCCACTCTATCTCCCACCTGCCTTTTTGGCCTCAGACATTACCTTTCAATTCCCTTCAGCCAGAATAAGACACTATTTCATATTCCCCCTCATGGACTTTTGATTAGGAATTTCCAAAGCATTTTAGTCCTTCCTGAAGGTGAGAGGTGAAGAGAGATGCCCACACCAGAGCAAAGGAGGGGCCATCGGGCACAGCAGTGTTTAAACTAGGCTTCTTGGGGGCACTTATGCTTCCCCTGCTAACATCAAACAGTAAAAGACACTTCCCGGTGTTCATAAAAATCATAGTACCAAACTGACAGGTTTTACATGTTCTCCCATATATTTTCCATTTCCACACATTTCCATTACCTCAAAACTGAATTAATTCAAGTAGGTAAAGTGCCTAGCACAGTGCCTGGGACCCAACTGGGTGTCAACAACCTGCCATCTGACTCAGCACATGCTTACACAGAGCTATTCCGGCAGAGCTGGATTTCACCAAGTTCCACAGAGAGAACGAAGGGTTCTAGATGTCCTGCCCCTTGGCCAGATGTGAGAACCACTGATCTGGGACATCCAAAAGCTCTTAAGTGTTTATAAGAGAGATGATAGGAATAAAGACTATACAGTTACTCAGGGTAGTTCAGGCAAAATCGGAATTTCCTATCCTGCTGAGCTGTGTCACTGTGCGACTAACCACAGCAGGAGGCGAGTGCCCCAGGTGTTAACTCCTTCTCCCCGGCAATCTGGCCAGAGACAGAAAATCAGCTGCTGAGAGGTGGTGCCTACAGCAGCCCAACCCCGAGGACAGGTCTACATTGGCTTGCAGCAGAAGTCCCGGGAAACAGAGGTAAAATCCTTTCCCTGGAGTTTCTGTCCCCCACAGCGTGAGACTCCTGGGTCAAAGGAAAGCCTATAGTCTCACTCAGGCCCTACACAGAACCTGAGGATCTAAGGACGGGGTGTTTCAAGCTGACCTGCAGCTACCCCATGGAGAGCTGGGGGACAGTGCTGGCTTCTGCTTACCCAGGGTGTCCCCCATGGTGACAATTGCACGCTGGTACAGCTCCAGGTCCCCACCTTGATTCGACAGTATCACAGCCAGGTGAGGCCTCCAGTCTCCCCACTTCTCGTTGCCACAACACTGAAAAGCAGCAGGAAAAAAATGGAAGATTTCCTGAATAAGGTAGCACTGGTCAGAATGGTGGTTAAAAAAAAGGTGATTTGGAGGAGTTTGAGGAAAGCCCATTATACTGCCTGCAATGCTGCCATTCGTTGATTTCAAGTCATCTTGTTAAAAAAGCAAAATTTCTAGAAGGATGGGTAAGCAGAAAGGCAGACACATATACATACAGAGGGTTACTGGGAGGTAGATAAATAGAATGACACTGTTGGTCACCTACTAATTTTCAGATCTCTTCCTGGTGCCCCCAGCCCCAATAACCAGGGACAAAATCCCCCCAAATCCCTGATGTTGCAGTGGAAGATCACACATCCTTGGCTCATGAGAAGAGTCCACGTTAGCCTGTTTGAAGTCAGGGGAACACTGGGCTCCTTAAAACCTTACCAAATGGCTAATGTTTTCTGGTTTCCCAGAGCTGTTGCACACACATCACCTTATTTAATCTTCCCAACAATCCTTTGAAGCCTAATTCCTATTGCCACTTGAAGAATGAGAAAACCAAGGCATGTAGCCCAGCCAGCGTCGAACTCTATTCCTCTTCCTACCAGCCAAGGGCCGTGCTCCACCCCTCCAGGGGCAATGCAGAGGCAGCAGAAATCCACGAGGGGGCAGCAGAGTGTAAACAGAGCCACCGCCTCGGGAAGAAGCCCCTCACAAATGGGGCTATGACCACCCTTCTCCTGAATAAAGGGGAATTTCAGGACAAGGAATATCAATTAAAAAAAACAACATAATGTCACAGAAACAACCCAGGACCTGGATTCAACAAGATTCCTGCTTCTTACTAGCAGTGTGACCTTGAGCAAGTTTCTTAATGTCGCTGAACATTTGTTTCCTCACCTCTGAAATGGAGATCATAATTTCTACCTAAAAGGGTTAATGTTGATAATAAGATAATTAGGTAAAGCACATAGCCTAGTGCTCTACACTTGGTTTGCACTTTATTAAATTACAGGTGCAAATAAGGTGTAAATACACACGCACACAGACACACACACACATATACACGGAAGCCCAGCAAAAGACAGAGGGGATTTGCAGACCAATCAGTCCATCTTCCAATTTGTTACATAGAATGGGTAACCAAGAGATTGACAGTAATAGCTAAGATTTGTAGGTCAAAACAATTCACAATTATTTGGTATTTGTAATCATCTCAAGGAACAAACGGTGCTTTATCCAACTCCATTTTATAGTTACTCTTTGTTTATCTGGGCAATGTAGTATGAATGGGATGATGATAATAATAAATCACAATAATAATAGCAGCTCTCACTAATTGAGCTTTGACCATGAACCATACTCTGTGCTAAGCATTTCACTTCTAAATAGTCACATGCACTGAGTCCTATTATTATCCCCACTTTAACATGAAAGCCAGGCCCTTTCTTGCTGAAGCTAAAGGAACCAGCAAAAGAAAAGCCCTTGTTAAAAAGAACTTAAAAGTCATTCTTCTGTCTCCTCACCAGTGATCTGGGGGAAAATATCACTGTAAAGCAGATCTATGGAGAGCAAGTGCAAGCATTTATTAACGACCTTCCATGGGCCAAGCAAGGGGTTGATATGGTCAGATAGTCTCGCTGTTTAATTTTCACAATAACTTTATCACTTAGGCATCAAAACGCCCACAACAATGAAAAATGGAGGCTCTGAGATTAAGTAACAAGGCGAAGTCCACACAGCAGTAGGAGCAGAGTCTAGGCTAAACCTTGATAGGAGCCACATCTGTGTTTTCCAGTTGCCATACTTTTTCCACTACACCGTTTGTTATATAAGCAACTAAGTCTAGCTTTCTACTGGATGCTATCATGCTAGAACACTCTCAGATGCTAGGATCAAATACTGTATTGGCATATGACCTTGGGCTCCCCAGTTTTCTCACCTAAAAGTGAGGAACACTTAGCTAACTCCCCCATTGCAGGGAGACCCAGCTAACTGTAAGTTGATGACATCATTTCCTGCATTTAGTGCTTCATGACATGATGCCAATTAATGGCAGAGCACAGGCCATTCAGCTGCAATGTGAAGGGCACTCTGTGTTCCAAGATAGCCAGTTAGTTTGACAATAAGGCATGAAAGTCATCATTTATCTTTTCTTTTCTTGGAATTATCCACAAGCAAGAAGAACAAAAAAGCAAAAGTGTGAGGTACATTTTCATTAAAACTAGGTGTCTGCAAAAATCAAAGCCTGGAAATACAAGAAAAGCTGCCAAAGTAATGCAGACTGAACAGAGGCGAGTTCATGAGGAAGCAGGGGGAGATCCCACAGCCATCTCTTTCATCCAGGAAGAAGCAAACACTACACAGATGCTCACAGAAAACTCTGGGTCATGCAGAAGATGCCAGATACCCTGGATATGGCCCTGGTCCCTCCCCAGCACAAACCTCCCACAAATAACTGGTTCAGGGGAGACTTGACTCCTGTAAAGGAACAAGCACAGAATCTGTACAAATATACTGTAAAGACAAAAGGAAGGAAGTAACGTGAAAAATAAATGGGAGGAAGAAAACATTCACCAGAAAAAGGTTACCACAAAACAAAGAATTGTCATCAAACATTTCATCATGAACTTAGGTAAAAATAAAGTAATGAAACAATTTCTTCTACAAAGCAAGGACCTAAAGCAAAGTTACAAGAGCTCAGGAAAGAGGAGGGCAACAGGGGAAGATAAATGTGACCTCAGAGCTCAGGAAAGAAGAGGGAGAAAATCTGAAAAAGTAACAACAAATGGAAAGAACACAAAAGCAAAGAGCCACTGAGAACATCACAAGAGGGAATACACAGGATGGAAATGGGCAAAGCAAGAAAGAAGAAAGAAATGAAACAAAAAGTTTTCTTTAATTAAAGAGAAAATTATATACAGTTGACCCTTGAACAACACAGGTTTGAACTGCACAGGACCACTTATATGCAGATTTTTTTTTCAATAAATACTGTATAATACTGTAAATGTATTTTCTCTTCCTTATGGTTTTCTTAATAAAATTATCTTTTCCCTAGATTACCTTACTGTAAGAATACAATATATAATAGGTATCACATACAAAATTGTGTTGATTGACTATTCATATTCTGGCGTGTCTTCTGGTCAACAGTAGCAATTAGCAGTTAAGTTTTTGGGGAGTCAAAGTTATACACAGGTTTTCAACTGCACGGGAGGTCAGGACCCCAACCCCACACTGTTCAAGGGTCAGCTGTTTATAATTCACATGTGTATATGCACACAGTTTACATATATTAATAAAAAGTATATACATGAAGTATCTGAAAAGAAGACCAAAATGATGGAACACAACAAATATTGAAGAATATAAATCAAAATTCCTGTCCTGTAAGATATGAATGCACATACTAAGAGAGCATGGTGTGCCCCCCCCAAAAAAACTGACTCAGGCAGTCAACCCCAAAATACAGCCTAGTAAAGTTACTGTACTTCAAAAATAAGGAAGGAATAATTTGGGGCAAAAAGATCAGTCTCCTCTCATGGGAAAACTATCAAGCTGGCCTCAGGCTTCTCCTGAGCCATCTCCAACTCCAGGTGATATGTAGACCCTAATATGTGCGACTTTGAAGGATCAATGTGCAATGGTGGACAAGGAGGGCGGTCCTGCTGTGGGAAGCAGAGCTGTCTCAGGTTCTCTTGTCATTCAGGGAAAAGCAGGCAGTCGTGGTATTGTGGAAAGGGCAAGGTCCTTGGAATCAGGCACACCTGGACTGATCCTGACCCCACTACTCCTGGCTCTGTGATCTAAACAGGGATACTAGTTCCTACCTCTGTGCATTAAATGGAATAATATGAATCAAAGTGCTTAGCACAGGGCCAGGCATATGGTAAGTGGTTAACAAACTAGGGTTTGTTTTTAGTTTTTAAAGCCATCCCCTCGTTCCTGCACAGTCCCCACCCCTAAACCCTGGGAGGTCCTGTCACAAAGGGTACCGTGGCTGCTTGTGGGATCCTCCCCGACATGAGCTGGAAGAGGGTCTGCAGTGGGTCGTTGAGCGCCAGCGTGCTGGTGAAGCTGCAGAGAGAGGTGACTGTCAGCAGGGACCCAGCCAAGAGAGCCTTTTGCCCATTGCCAGCGAGGTCCTAAGCCTTGTACATTTCTATTTCATTTCAGCAGCTTCTCCTGTAAAGTGGGTTTCTCTCTGCCTTCCCGTCTTGCCTCTGCACCCCCCACTTTCGGAGGGGACTGGTAGGCTCTTCACTCCACCACACACCCAGGGCAGAGCTCCTCGCTGGGGGCTCGTTTAGGCACTGCTGCATGACGCCCTAATTCTTGAGCAACCATTTCTGTAGGCCTTCTTCCATCACAGAGATGACCCCCCCCCTCAACATTTCAAAGACCCTGGATTAACCCAAACGTCTTCTCCGTGGGCCTTTCCTTCCTGGCCACCCTGGTCTCCCACCACCCCGCAGCAGCCCTCCTCCATGCCAAGCCACAGCACTCCAGGCTGTTTTTCTGGCTCATCACTGGCCTGGGTCTGTAGTACTTTTACTCCCAAGCACTTGATAGCCATTTTCAGTAACCAAAGAGGTGTAGAACGGGGACCAGAAATGATCCTGCTGATGACAAACCATGGGATATGCCTAACAAGGATATAATAAGCTCTATAGCTGATTTGAGATTTCAACATACTCAGTAAGAGATATTTTTCACAATTCACTGGGCCCCATCAAAAATCAATAACCCAAGGCAAAACTCTAACAGAGATGTATGCTACGATGTGGGTTGTGGGTGTTCATTTCCAAAACCCAAAGGAAAGTCATTCCTCAGAACTCTGCCTTTTATTTAAAAGCACCCTTGCCTGGGGAGCTTAGAGTGCTTATCAACATAAAACTTCTAGGGCTCTTCACCATCCCAGTCCCTGCACACAGGGAAGTGTGCAGGGCTGTCACTAGTGCCTGGGAAGACAGAGGCCTGCAGCAGTAAAGGGACTCCATGGTGGCCACCGCAGGGAACTGGCTCCTGGGTTGTGTGGCAGCCGCTAGCCCCAGAGGGAACTTGAAGGGACATGTCCAACAGGGTTTATGATCAATTTAAATTAAGTTAAACTGCGAGGGTAGCATCACAGCTTTAACCAACACAAGAAGATGGACATTTTGAGGTAAAGTCTTTTCACTGTCTGACCCAAGCCTGCTCCTTATAGGATGGTCCTCCTGTCCCACCCCAACCCTGCCACATATCTGTCCCTGCCAACACATGGATGCCAGCAGCAGCCTGAAGGACTGACTCAGAAACCCTCATCCAGCGCCCTGACACCCACTGCCTCCATCTGACCCTGATTCTCTTCTGCTGTTTCATCCCCCTTATTCCAAACTCCTGGTATGTAGTCACACTCCATTCCTGTCTCGTCTTGGGCGGCACGACCCTCCTGGTCTAGCCTGGTACTGGGATCTTGATGTGCGAGGTGCTTTCCGGTGCTTTCCGACTAAACACACCCCTACAGTCTCACCATCTCTCACTGCCCTAGACAAAGACTTGTGGGTCTACCTCCCCATCCTGCAAACCCATTTTCCCAGCAAAACTTCTGCTCTTCTACCTGCACCCCTACTTCTGCTCAGCCCCACATCCCCTTGCAAGCCTAAGCCATGGGAGCCACCAGCCCGTAGTCCTGGGGCTGTCAGTTGACCTGAAGGGGTCATCTGTCCCCTCGCTGATGAAACTATCTAGACCAGCCCCTCCCAAGGAGGAAAGGCAACTGCAATGTGGAAACCTACTCAAGTTTTGGAAACTCTGACCCCTGGGAAATATTACTAAAATACCGTATTCAGCTTAGCAGTTGAAAGAATACATCTGTGTCTAGGTTGCAAGAATCTGGAAAGGATTTATGCTATGTGCAGCAAGGAACACAGAAATTGAAAAGACATTTGGAGTGTGAGCCTTCTCGGTGCATCTCACATTTCTCCTTGCCTTACCCAGCACCTTTGCTGGGGGGCCTCTCTACTCCACTGGTCTCCTTTGCAAACCCCCAACTCACCTGCTCATAACCCAGCTGTAGGTCCTGGGGTCCATCTTGCTGGCCAGGAACAAAGCGTGGCCCCACAGATGGTTCTTCATGGCCCACTCCAAGGCTTCCTAAAAACAAAAACCTTGTATTCAGTATTGCCTTCCTCGCCTTCATCTACGAACAACAGCAAAGGGCTGGGCTTAGGTGCTGCCCCGAGCAGTAGGGGCCAGGCTTCCGGGAAGGCTGTTGAGCCTCATCTATGAGTGGGAGGTGGGCTTTAATTGGCATGGGTTTCTCTCTAAGGTATCCCCTTCTCCAGCCTTCACTTTATCAAAATCCATGGTGCTATCTCATGAAGTCTCCACGAGCCTTGTCTCCAGTTAACCTTATCTCTTTAGCAAAAGTCACACCATACTTTTGTGAACCTAAGCACCAGAAATAAGAGAATCACCTCACCCCCAAGGATTGAGTCTCAAAACACAGGGTGCAGAGTGGTATCTGTGGGGGCATGTTGAAGGAACAGTTTTTTAACAACTGTGACAGAGACTCCTAGGTCCTCACCCAAACCCACTCTCCCAGGCCAGCAGCTGGACCACATTTCTCCACCTCCCTTGCACCTAGTGTGACTGAGTTCCAGGCAGTGCAACAGAAATGAAGTAATGTGCGCCACCTCCAGGTCTGGCCCATAGAACCCCCACGTCCTTCCTCCATGGCCTTTTCCGCATCTGGCTGGCTGCAGTGGAGGGAGCATCCATGCAGGACCCCTTAGAGACTGCACGATGAGATGGGAGGGCTTCCCACATCCCAGGTGCTTGAATGGCTCCATGGAGCAAGGCCGCCCCGCTGTTCTGTTCTCCGCCCAGAGATCTCGCATGACTAGAAAGAAGCTGTTGGAATGTTTGAACCAGTATCCACAGCATTTAACCCACTCTACCTAATACCATAACTAATGCTTGTTAATGATCAAGTCCTTGTTAACTATCAACTTCATGCACTAAATTAATGACATGATTAACTTGGTGAGATGCATTAGAAGCTGCAAATTTTAAAACATTCACACACATATATTCACCTTTTCATTCAAATTTCAGAATTATTTAGTAAGGGCTTAATTTACATGTGAGCTTTTGACCTGGTATTAATGATTTCCTCAGTGTCCCCAAATCAGGTAATTTTTGGACAGGAAGTCACTCATGAGGTAACTCCACGGCCACATGAAAATTTCTTTGATCATCCCAGCACCCCCATGGTCTTACTTGAAGAGAGAACAAATTTATCTAGCCATAGTTAGGAAATTCAGCCTCATACCCAGTATAAGGAAAAGTGACATTAAGAGTTACTTTTTGTATGTTAAACTTTTTCACAATAGTATTTTTTAAAAGAAGTTACTAATGATTGGTTGGGAATCAGCACTTTACTTAAAGATCTGCATCTCCAAAAATATAACTGAAGAATGGGTGAAGAAATTTACTCTACCAGAACGTCTATCAAAGGTACCATCTCACAAAGCCAGAAGTTAAGACCCCAGTTAAATATTAACAAAGGTTTTAAAGACATTGAAGGTGACTTAGCTCCTCATGAATCACTCTGACCCCCTTGTAGCCTGTCCCTCACCTCCCTTTGGGAAAGGTATGTCAGGTTAGGAGCCGGAGCTCTAACTCACCAGGCTGCCCAGATCTAAACTCTGGCTCTTTCACTTACTAACTTTCTTCATCTGTAAACACATGAAACAATAATAGAACCTAACCTGCAGGGTTTCCAGGGTGATAAGTGAAAAAATGCATGTGAGATTTAAGTGAATGCCTGGCGCACATATTTTTCACTATTTGCTTTTGCTATTGTTGTTATTATGGCCATTACTTATCTTTCTGAAGGAAGATCATCACTGATCTATCACTGTGTCCCCCACCAGGTTCAATGCCTTAGAAGTAGCGGCTGCTTAATAAATGTTTGTTGAATAAATGAATCACTGGTGAATTTGCAAGTCCCTACTATATAGTGAAAACAGTATATATACATATATGTATAATGCATATATATATACATATAAATGTGATTTGGGGACAGGAAGACACTAATGAGGTGTAATATATACCATGGGGAGTAGTTCACCATGTAAGCTTAACTGGAAAAAAAGAAATAACTTTACATATAACTTAATTTTATTTTTAATACATATGCATAGAAAAATGCTAGAAGTAAATATATTAAAAGGTTAATTAGTGTTATCTTTTAATGGTAGGACTATGGGTGATGTTTTTTCCTTTGTACCTCCCTAAACTTCTTAAGTGCTATAAAATGATTATATATTCCTCATATAATTCGGGGGTAGGTGAGGGGTGGGGCAGGGGTGGCTTTTTCAAAACAAGCATGATTGAGGGGTGGCCCTTGCCTTCCTCCTTCCATAGTACAGCAGTTCAGTGAATTTCTCCACGATCTGGGCGGGCGTCTCCAGGCCGGGGGGAGTCTCCCCGGTGAGGAGGTTTGGGGTCCTTGAGCTCAGCACTGGCCAGTCCTCATCGGTCAGGTTGATGAGGTTGGCCACTGGCGGCTGCTTCTTGTATTTCTCCAGCTTTTTGCAATCTTGCATCAGTAACTCCGCAATGTCAGATCCCACCATGGACTGCAAGGCAAAAAGGGTCATCCTCAGGGACAATCCTGCTCATGCTCATGCCGGCAGCCAGGCTGAAGACGCAGGTACCAGAGCACCTGCCTTCTTCACAAGAGGCCAGCATGTGAACGGTCCTTTCTTGGATTGCTGTGTTTCAAACTTCAGCTTCACTCTCATGGTTATTTTCTGCCCATCGGGAGCCCCAGAGGTTAGCAGAAACACGCACACTCTCATACACCTATCACCTGCTTGGTGAGGTGACACAAGAACTGCATGGCGACCCCCCGCCAGAGGAGATGGGCAAGGGAAAGGTTAGCATTAGCAAAGTGGCATTGACATCTGAGCAATGTTTTCCCCTGGGGTCCTTCGTTGCTTCTTTAATGTCACCTTTTGTAATCAAGCCATAAACCAGTTCTTCCCTATCCCTGGAAGACTTACGTTTCAGTCCTGCCGGCACCCGCCCGCCCGTCAGAGCGGTGATACTTACCCCATTCTGTCGACAGAGGAGAACCAACAGTTGCCACAGTAGAGCCGCATCTCTGCTCCCTGGTGTCTCAGATTTGCGGCTCTGAGCTGCTTTCTGCTGGCAAAACGTGATGATATCCACCTTGTGTACATCTTCCCTATGGAGAGATTTCAGGGAGCAGAGTGAGGGGCAGACTCTGCCCCTGCACAGGACCACAGGCCCCTCCTGCAGTGCCAGGGATGGCTGGGCTGGGACTGGGACAGAAGTCTGAGCACCCCGGGCTGGGGTAACCGATCTGCAGTTATTTCCTTCAAGAACAGGAAGAGGCCTCAGAGATTCTCTTGGGCACAGTCTTCACTTCACAGTTGAGGAAACTGAAGACCGAAGCACAAAATTCAGAGTGAGACAACCCTGGGTTTAAATTTAGTCCATGTCTCAGCTAACATGAGTTTCTTATCTCCTCTGAGCCTCTGCTTTTGCCCCTAAATCAGGGATTTAAAATATATATACCTCCAAACAAAGTGGAATTAACAAATTGTGTAGTTTATATTAAGTGCTTAAGAAAGGGGTATATTATTTGCTCGAGTTCATTCGATAAAATCAGTCAACTTGAGACCAATACCCCACCTAGGGTCCAAACACCCCACATCTGTAGACTGAGTGTAAAAAATTGACACAATACTCATTTTTACTTGAAGGAACTGTCAAAATACTGTGGGGATTTTCTTGGAGAAGGAAACTTCTGGATAAGAATACATTTATATAATAGTGATGATATTTAAAGGGCTTCCATGTGCATTATCTCATTTGAGCCTCACAGCTACCACCTGGAGTTAGCACAGCTAGTGTGACATCATTTCTTAAAGGGAAAACTAAGGCTCAGAGAGGGCTCACTGACCTGTCTGCCATGGTACGTCTAGCTAGTAGGCTGCCCGGGACTAGCACCCAGGCCCTCTGACACCAGCCAAGACTCTCTCCACAATGAAATCTACAACCTGAATACGGATAAGAAACCTAACTAGGAATTTAAAAGCAGTTCTAGCTCAGTCCTGCAGAGGGCAGACTTGCACTCCGTCCAAGAAACTCAGACACTGACCATATTTATTTCTCACTCTAGAAAAAGGGAGGAATTTTTTCCACCATGAACCCACTTGTCTATGATTTTCCAGGCTGTGCTCTACCTCTCTACCGGTATCTATTAAGTACACAGAACACTAAAACCTCCTACCATGGAGCTTCTGCAAAACAGAACTGATTTCAGATTTTTAAACTTTTAATTTTTCTTTCTGCCCTGCAACTATAAATTGCTTGTTAAAATGGCTCAGGCCACATTTGGCTCTATTCTGTAGCACAGAAATTCTAGTCCAATGGGGACAGACATTTTCTTCCAAGGAAGAAAAGAACAAATCCCCAGAATGCTGATCTGGGCAAGATTTTGTAGATTTCAAAAGCCCTTGCTTGGCATTGTTCACCTTATCAGCGGTCCTGAGAAACTCCTCATCTGTTCTTGTTCTTCTGAATCATTAAGAATAACCTGAAACAAAAAAATCAGATTTGGTCTTGAGACTAAGCCCACCCAATGCCCCTGAGACTAAGCCCACTCAATGCCCCTGAGACTAAGCCCACCCAATGCTCCTGAGACTAAGCCCACCCAATGCCCCTGAGACTAAGCCCACCCATTGCCCCTGAGATTAAGCCCACCCAATGCCCCTGAGACTAAGCCCACCCATTGCCCCTGAGACTAAGCCTACCCAATGCCCCTGAGACTAAGCCCACCCATTGCCCCTGAGACTAAGCCCACCCAATGCCCCCCTGAGACTAAGCCCACCCAATGCCCCTTCCAGTCAAGTCTGGCATCAGTACCCAGAGCCACGGTCCTAGGCTGAGGCTCAGCGTCTATGCAGAGGGCATAAAGACAAAAGTGAGTCTTCCAGTTGCTAAAAATGAGCCAACAGCATCCCAGCAATGATCACTAACATCACCTCTTTCTGAGAAGACCCTCACCCATTCCTTCGCACATACACCCCCCCAATCCATTAAGGTCCATTCTGCACAAGAGCACCCAATTCCTGGAGATGCTCAGGCTTAGGCAGAAGGAAGCAGGGAGCAGTGCACCGGCATCGCAGGGACACACACTCTTGTTTACCTCCATGCTGTGCAGTTCAACCAGGGCTGTTTGTCCATCGCTGGGAGACCTGAGGCCGACGCACACCAGCTGACCTCCGGACCCAAAACTCACAGGCACGTGAGGGACATAGAACTTCATAGGTGCCTGTGGAACAGCTGCCGAGACATCCTCTGACCAACAGGTACAGGTGGACAGTGTTAGCCACTGCCACTGCTCTGCTTTACTTTAGGAATAGGCCACAGACACATATCTGTCCAAATTCCAACTGAGACCAAGATAAGATTCTAGGTGGGCTACATAAGTAGAGGAAGCTCATGCTCCACGTCAGATTTAAGCCTCTGAGTATCTGTCAGAATATAATGTCACGATTGGATGATTTGGTCCAAATAATAATGCAGTAGGCCCAGACTCTCAGTGACGGAGAGACACAGGGACCCTGGCTGCCATAGCCCTGGTGCACGTGACACTTGTGCTCTGTGACCTGCCTTTACTTTACCAAACTGACTCTGGTCTCCACCTCTTCACCTGTGCTTAAATGTACCTCTGAGGGCCTCCTCTCTTAGCCTAATAATGGCTAGAGGCATTCTTCCCTTCCAGGAATCAGCTATGATGCAACTTCCAGCACAAAAGAAAGGTGGGAAATGGAGCCAAAGTTGGCCTCTCTGTGCAGGGGACCTACGTAAGCAAATGAGGTGGACAATGACCCACTCCTGGCAATACAGAGTAAAGGTGACTTGCCAAGAGACTTGCCACTCAGCCCTCTTCCCACCAGATTTGACCAGCTCCTCGGTGCACTCCAGGACCCACCAGCCTGAACTGGACTCCAAGCTGCTGGAGACATGGGGTCACACAGTTCAGGGGCATCCGCCAGGTACTGACTGAGCTCGTAGCTGCTGGAGCTAAGGCCAGACTCATGCTGCCGGAGAAGGCTGGACTCATCCGTCAGTGTGGGCTAGAAGTTAAAAACAAGGAAAACACATGGGAAGAGTCAGAAACACTTCCAGAGAAATGATCCTCCCAAGTGTTCCTTTAAATCAACAAGATTCAGACTTGCAAATAAATTCAGTGGATGTGGATGTGTTGAAAGGAAAGGAAGGGAGAATTCAATTGACAGGTGTTTGCTAAAGGATGCATGATGGCCTACTGGAAAGAGTACAGGCCCCGGGGCCCAAATCCCAGCTTTGTCAACACCTAGCTGCTGTGACCATGGCCAAGTGACTTAGGCTCTCTGAGCCCAGTACCCTTATCTGTAATACAGATCATTATATTTGCCCTATATAGTTCAAGTACTTGCTCATGCATGTATTCACTCACCAACTATTTAATGAGCACCAACTATGCTCCAGGCACTGTGATTTCCCTGGGAGTTCAGGTATACAAGAAATTCACTGAGCTTACATCTTGGGAGGACACAAATAAAACAAAGGATGCCAAAGCTCTTTGTAAACTGTAAAGTGCTGTCTCTGTGTGTGGCTTCTGTTGTTGTGTTGTGTTGTATGACTAAGAATGTTAGTCATAATATGTGTTCTGTCCTGTTAAGCATTGGGATACAGAAAAAGCTATTGTCAAAAATCATACATATCTAATCAGGGAAACAAAATTAACATAAGACTGTCAAAAATTAAGGGCTTGTTGTGACAGACCTATACCCTGAAAACTACAAGACACTCTTGAGGGAAATTAAAGAGAACACTAATAAATGGAAATTCATCCCATGCTCTTGGGTAGGAAGAATTAATATTGTCAAAATGGACATCCTACCTAAAGCAATCTACAGAGTCAATGCAATCCCTATCAAAATACCGACAGCATTCTTTAACAAACTAGAGAAAAAAGTTCTAAAATTCATATGGAACCACAAAAGACCCTGAATAGCCAGAGCAACCCTGAGAAGAAAGAATAAAGCAGGGGGGATTACGCTTCCCAAATTCAAGCTCTACTACAAAATCACAGTAATCAAGACAATTTGGTATTGGCACAATAAGAGACCCATAGATCAATGGAACAGAACAGAGAGCCCAGATATAAACCCACACATAAATGGCCAATTAATATATGATAAAGGAGCCATGGACATACAATGAAGAAATGACAGCCTCTTCAACAGCTGGTGTTGGCAAAACTGGACAGCTACATGTAAGAGAATGAAACTGGAATGCTGTCCAATTCCATACACAAAAGTAAACTCAAAATGGGTCAAAGACCTGAATGTAAGTCATGAAACCATAAAACTCTTGGAAGAAAAGACAGGCAAAAATCTCTTGGACATAAACATGAGCAACTTTTCCTGAATGCCTCTCCTCGGGCAAGGGAAACAAAAGCAAAAATGAACAAGTGGGATTACATCAAACTAAAAACTTCTGCACAGCAAAGGACACCATCAGTAGAACAAAAATGCATCCTACAGTATGGGAGAATACATTCATAAATGACATATCTGATAAGGGGTTGACATCCAAAATATGAAAAGAGCTCATGCACCTCAACAAACAAAAAGCAAATAAGCCAATTAAGAAATGGGCAGAGGACATGAATAGACACTTCTCCAAAGAAGAAATTCAGATGGCCAACAGGCATGTGAAAAGATGCTCCACATCGTTAATCATCAGGGAAATGCAAATTAAAACCCCAATGAGGCATCACCTCACACCAGTAAGGATGGCCGACAGCCAAAAGACAAACAACAACAAATGCTGGCGAGGATGTGGAGAAAAGGAAACCCTCCTACACTGCTGGTGGGAATGTAAATTAGTTCAACCATTGTGGAAATCAGTATGGAGGTTCCTCAAAAAACTCAAAATAGAAATATCATTTGACCCAGGAATTCCACTCCTAGGAATTTATCCTAAGAAAACATAATTACAGAATCAAAAAGACATATGCAACCCTATGTTTATCGCAGCACTATTTACAATAGCCAAGAAATGGAAGCAACCTAAGTGTCCATCAGTACATGAATGGATAAAGAAGATGTGGTGCATATACACAATGGAATATTATTCAGCCATAAGAAAGAAACAAATCCTACCATTTGCAACAACATGGATGGAGCTAGAGGGTATTATGCTCAGTGAAATAAGCCAGGTGGAGAAAGACAAGTATCAAATGTTTTCACTCATCTGTGGAGTATAAGAACAAAGAAAAAACTGAAGGAACAAAACAGCAGCAGACTCACAGAACCCGAGAATGGACCAACAGTTCCCAAAGGGAAATGGACTGGGGAGGGTGGGTGGGAAGGGAGGGATAAGGGGATTAAGCGGCATTATGATTAGCACATATAATATAGTGGGGGCACAGGGAAGGAAGTATGGCACAGAGAAGACAAGTAGTGATTCTGTAGCATCTTACTCTGCTGATGGACAGTGACTAATGGGGTATGTGGTGGGGTGGGGACTTGATAATGGGGGGAATGTAGTAACCACAGTGTTGCTCATGTGAAACCTGAGCATAAAATTGTGTATCAATGATATCTTAATAAAAAAAAATTAAGGGCTTGCCTCTGTAGTATCTCTACAATTTTTCCATGAATCTAAAATGATTCCAAAATAAAGGTTTATTTTTTAAAAAATGAAAAGCTACATTTTGTGCCCAGCTGGTATACATAGTAAGGTTATAGGAGAGAGAGAGATGGGCAAGTCAAGAAAGGTTTCAAGCTCTGCTTTTCAGGCCTGAATTAAAAGATTCTAGCAACTTCCCACTTCCTGGGAAAACCTAATTGCTAGTCCACTGGGGATACTGGTGGCAGTCTCTTCTCCTCTTTCCCAGCACCTCAAAGTGACTTGGTGACATTTCCTGATCTAGCCAATTTGATGAAAATGCAAAAGGGCCAGATCAGGGCCCAGACCCACATGACTGAAACAGGAAAGCAGGGAAAGGAGGAAGTATGAGTGGAGGCCTCCCAGAGAATAAGAAAGGGGCCCCTCAGGTTTCTGGCCACTGGAGACCTCCACCCACAGGGGCCCTGCCCCGCATTGGTGGTTGTGATGCACTTTCATAGGCCACCAGCCCCCATGTCACTTTGAGTTACCTTATTCTTCTGGGTCCTAGTTAGCAGACTCTCTGGAAATAGGTCCCCAGGCCTCTCCTGTCCACAGTTAGAAGCAGGACTGTCTTTATAAGGATGCCAGTTCTTAGATCTACAGCAAAGTGACAGGAGTGGGTGAGAGGGGATCCTGGGCAAGCCAGCAAGGCTGAGCTGTTCTCTGCTGCAGGCTGTTCTGCTGCAAAGTGTGGACACAGTCACACTGGCCTGTGTGCCACAAGGAAAAGCACTGTCCTCCCTTTGCCACCTCAATCTATCAATACCAGAAAAACAGGAGCTCCTGGGTCCGTGATGCATTTACTAGAAGGGGTGCCAAGCCCTGCAGAGAAGGTTGGTCTCTGCAGCCTGACATCCTGAAGTGACTGAAACCAGAGCAGTTGGGATGGGGAGTTCCAGGCAGAGTAAGCAGTCAGGCCTGAGGCACCAGGACAGCTGCTTGTGCAAAAGCCTACCATGTGCACCTTCCCAGGGGATACCCTATTCTTGGGGCCCAGAGGTGGGTCAGATAGAAGCACACGGCCCCAAGCAAGACCTAATCATGAGAACATTTGCAAGGCCACATCTGTCCTCAGACCCACAACAAATTAAGGACTCCACACTTTTAGGATGGCCCTCGGGTCACTCTCCAGGACTCAGGCCAGCCCACCTTTGGCAACTACCTCTCAGAGTTAGGAATCTCTCCTCCCAGGGTCCGTGTTAAAGCTGGCCATGGCCAGCCTGGACTACTCCCACATCCCTGTGGCCATACAGAAGCAGATGGGCTTCTGGAGATGAGGGACCAGCACCCAATGCCATAATACTTGCCTAACATAGTCTGGGTTTGGCTGAATCACATTGACCCAGACCCTCCACTTGCACTTACTGGCACTGAGTCTCACTGTTTCTTCCAAATGAACTGTTCTGGTTTTCATGATGATGTTCATTGAGGTACTTTTGATCACGGTAATCTTCATGCCAGATGTAAGGACTCCCTTGCCTCGGCGCTGCACCCTCAGAGAGAACAAAATACAGGCAGGTCACTTCCTATTCCTAAAAGTCTAGAAAGATGCTCGCAAGCCGTGCAGCTGAGTTACTGAAGGCACTGGAGCACAGCGGCTATAAAAATATATTTGCCCAATTGAATCAAATGGGTAAGTTAGCAGTAGTGGAGACTAATCTTGGCTATAACGAGGGGTAGAAGCAAAAATGAGGACGAAGTACAAACTATCCAAAATACTGTAACATAATGGTAGCTTCAGTACTATCACCCACACGTAGAAAGAAAAATGGCTCCTTTGTGTCTCTTCTCAAGACTTCCAGCAGCCGTGTCTTTGCTGTGGCCTCATCTGGCCAAGGAAGAGGGTGGGCGAAACTCTACCTCAGCTGAGCAGGATGCCCAAGGGGAGGCCTGGGCACTGGACCAGCCACACCAACCCAAAGGCTTCTTGGAGATTATTCTGTACCTCCTTCTTCCTGTTGCTGCTGCAGGGGTCCAGGGTAGTAGTAATTTCTGGAAGCATATTCTTCCCTTCGGTTTGAAGAATAATAGCTCTCATATGGATCCTCAATACCTCTCCTAAAACATAACAAAGAAGGTCAGTCACTCAAGGGTGAGTGTGGGGAGGAGAGAAACCCAAGGAAGACTTGACAAGCTTAACAACTTCAGAGGACAGGACTGTGACCCCGTCTAGTATGTGCTTTAAAGCCACAGTTAATTCTAGATCCTATAAACAGAAAATACAGAAGCAGAGCAGGAGCTAGGACTTTGTTTCAGAACAACAAGGCTGGGACTTTTACAGCAAAACCATAGTCAAGTGTCTCATATCCTTCCCCATGATCCCTCTTAGCCCTCAAATACACACATCCAGCAATACAAGATGTTATCTTAGAAAACCCCTTCCTAAGATGGCTCTGTAAGCACCCAATATGCCATTGTAATTCCCATGCATGTTACAGATGGGAATGAGATTAAAAAGTCAAGTTGGACTATCTTAAATCTGATTGCTTGTATTCCCTCTGTCCTAAACACACCTCCCTTCAAGAATTCAGTATAGATTGGGGGAAGGAATGTCATGTTGTTAGTATTTATTAGTAATACTTTAAATTATTGAAAGTAATTTTGAAAGACTTAGGAATTCTCTAGTATTTCATAGGGACAAAATATTTTACAGTAATTGTCACAATTTTAACTCTAAATCTGTAGGCAGGTAAATATCACCCACCTGGAAAAGATAAAGGAGAACATACATGGCTTGCAACATTCCATAAAATATTAAGTCTAGTGCTATGAATTAGAACTCAAGAGCTAGAATTCCAGATTCTCCTAGAATTACCTCCCTGAGACCTCACCATTCTGAACTTGGAGCCTGCAAGCTTGTATCACCTTTCTCTGGGATTGATTTTTTTTTCAAGTTCCCATTCATTCATTCAATACATACGTTTCCATATTTTACGTACTGTTCTAGTACTAGGGCCCTTGTTAGTGCTGGTGATGTCAATGCGAACCCTGGGTCAGAGTCATCTGAAGATGATAAAGAACTTTATACAGGGATCCCTAGGAAAGGCTTTTTCATAGTCTACAAGACTTTGCGATCCCAAAGTCAGAGGGTCCCATCTGCCATCTGGATTTTCACATTTCCTTCTACTCTCTCAACACCAGTCACATCGTGATGGCTTTTTTAAGAAGCTCCACTAGGGAAATACTAGTTTCAGCCACCAAACCCAATTTGGGGGAGGAAAGGGTTTAGCTAAGTTAATGTGGTGGGAAAAAGGAAAACGTGGAGAAATAAAAGGAAAAGGAAGAAGGAAAAGAACAATCTGTTCATAAGCATTTAGAAGCATTGGGTCAGTTTCAAGGCCAAACCGCACCTTGAGTACAGCAGACTGGGATAACCACCTTCGCAGTAGTCAGCCCCAGCCATAGGCTGGGGCTCTTCCTGGAATCTGGACGCATAATGAGGCACCTGGTGGTCTGCCCTGGAGTCCTGCTGTGACTGGGGGCTCCCTCGGATGTCTTGCCATTGATAGAGCCTCTCTCCATGGTGCAAAGAGTGAGGAACAGGCCGATGATACCCATCTCTCTGAAGCCCTCGGTCTGGAGCCTTCGATGATGCTGGGGGCCTCCCTTGCAGCTGAGGCGGCCACCGGGGAACCCAAAGTTCCATCCCTGACCCCCTGAATTTCTCTTGTGTTTTAAGTCAGTTACGTAGTTATTTTATCTTCCTGAAGACAAAACAGAAAGATTAAAAAAAAAAAAAAAGAAAAGGAAAGATTATTTTAGGCATATATCCAAATGACGGTTGGTTAGGTTTTGTGAAAAAGCAGCTATGGTCCTCAAAATCTTCTATCCAAAACAAACCACATGGGCTGTGATAAAGAGATAAAAGAAAAAATCTCAAGCAGATACACAAAATAAATAACAGGCTAGACAATTATGTTGATGTTGCTTTAAAAATTAAAAAGTATATTTGGAGCAATACAGATGTGGGAGGCATAGAAGTCAGAACAGTAATGAAGTTCCAAAACACTATTCCAATTATTCCAGCCAAATAAGTGTTTGGTCATTTATTCCACCAGCAAATATTTACTTGACATTTACTATAGAGGCCTTATGCTATCATAGAAATAGAGTCAGCCTTAGAGCTAGACCAGAGTTCAAACCCTAACTCTGCTACTTATTAGCTAGTTAATTTTTTCAAGTTTCAGTTTCTTTACTCATAGGATGGGGACCACAACCACTGTTTGCAGAGTAAGTGATAACTTATGAAAAGGGCCCAACATACAGCCTAGTATATAGTAATTACTCAATAAATAGTAGTTAGTGTTATCCGAGATAAAGATTAGGTTAGTGTGAGTGACTGAAAGATATTCCCTAAACATAAAGAATCTCAAACTGACCTCAAGAGACATCTTTTCTGAATCCGTAAATTAAGCTCTTAGAAGAATTAGGTCCTATGCTATGGCCATGACTGCCCCTCCTCCAGCAAAGCCAGAGAGGCGAGTTTGGAGTGGCTTCTCTGACAAATTAGAAAGCTATGTCTCAGTAATCTTCCTGACTGGAGATCTTGATTCCTGGAAGTCTTCCCAGCATCAAACTGATTTTCCCCACTTATTCTAGAAAAATAGCTCCAGAGAACAAACTACTTCCCAAGTTCCTCTGCCTGTATCACAGAGGAGCACCTGCATGCAGCTGCCTCCAAAGAGGAAGCACACATCAGACCTTACTCCTGCTCAGAGATTCTTGTGTCAGGAGAACAAACGCATCAGCTCAGTCGGACCCCATGTTTTCTCTCCCTTGGGAACTGTTTTAAATGGAAAGATTCTGATCAAATGCAGCTAACTTGCTCCCACTGCTGAAACTCCCAGCCTAATAGAACAATTCACAGCAGAACAAAAGGTCAAAGGGCATGTGTTGAAATCAAGATGTCACTCTGCTCGAAAGCCAAGGAGCCAGGGTCCACAGCTATGAGCTGTAAGCAGAACATACCGGAAAAGCAAGGCGCAGAAGTGCCCTCCACCCTCAAGATCAATCACAGCTCGGGTAAACTTGCACCTTCCTTCCCATGCCAGCCCGTTTCCTTGAAAAAGCCGGGTGCAAAAAGAGCCTTTCCAGCAAATCCCAGCAGACACCTGCTGCCCCAGAGGTCCCCGGAACTCAATACCATCTGGACACAGGAAGCCCAACAAGAACAAAGCCTCTTTCACCTCGTCCCCTGGTATTTTCACGAGACAGCCTTTCTCCGACTGCAAAGGTGCAAAACCCAGTCTCTCCACTGACATCACATCCTTTTGTTGCCAAGATATCAATTCCAGTACTTTAGACCCCAGGTTATAATTAAGGACACAATGAAAAGCACCTAAGATCCTCAAAATGAAGGCATTGTCTACAGTGACAATTGCACATTCATGTTAATGACCTTCCCTGGCCCCAGTAAGGGCAAGGCTGCCCTTCTCAGGATGACAACACAGTGCATGCAGCTGAAAGGGAGAGAACGCAAGCCCTAGCATTCCCACACACCTGTTCTGATGGCTTTCCACCTGTCTTCGGCACAGCTCCAGGCACCTGGCCCGACACAGTCTCCTCTCCTCTTGGAGACTGTCAAAGTCCAGATGCCACATCTACCAAGACTTCCTGGTCTTCAGATCTACAGCCAGCCAGTTGCCTTTGCAACTGCCTGGCCTCCATGGGGCTGATTCACTAGGGCAAAGTACAGCCCGGCTACCTCAGTCTAGGACAGACCTCTTGGAGTATTTGCTGAGAACCCTGTCAGAGACTAGGGCTTCTGTTTGCCTACTGCTGGGCTGAGCCAGGTTCACTCACGTGAGAGAGCTTCCAAAGCACCAGACCAAACGAGGACCAGAGACACCAGGGAGAGGAAATCCAGAAAGCCCTGAGGCAGCCTGGCTGATGAGAGAGCACCACCTCTGGGGTGCTGACTCGCGGCCCCACCGGCTGGCTCTATTACTTAGCCTCTCTGAGTCTCAGTTTCTTCTTCTCTAAAAGGGAAATAACAATACTTAGCTTATAAGCTTATAATGAGGATGAAATACTGGTAAAGTGTCACATGATATATAAAATAAACTCTAAAAATACTATATTTTCATTTCATAAGAGATGAGCTAATTCCATTGTTTGAGGTAGAGTACTCACTGGTGGGTGGTAAATACCTGGTTTGTCTGATTTTGGTTTTTCTCATTCATGTTTCTCTCCACAGGGTCCTCCTGGTTGTGTATCAGCTGTGTTATCTAGACAGAAGGCAAATTTTAAATGCCCAATATTAAACTGAAGGCATTGAAAAGTTTTCTATTACAAGAAAATAAGTTCTCACATTTGAAAAATACACTTTTTTCAGGTAAACATAATAAGCTCACGTCCTCTTTTGAATTAATATTTTAAAATTTAGGAAATCATCAAGTTATACACTTTAAACTTAGACAATATTATAAGTTGGGGGGAAATAACTAGAATTCAGAGTTTGCTCATAAAAAGCCCATACAGTTTATTCTTGTTCAACAAACACTTACTGAACCTATTATGCACCAGGATTTGGCACACTTAAATACAAAAGACACAGTCCTTGCCTTCAAAATATTTGGTGCTAATTAACCTCTCACGTTGTTGCTAGTGCAGGGCAGAACACCATAGGTGGGTCTCACGGTCAGATAGGGTAATGTACCTAGACGGCAAGATTTTTGTCTCAGTCACTCAACTGACTCCTAGACCCAACTGTGTAGAGTTCCCTGACTGTGGCAGTCTTCTTACCCCACTGATGGGCCATGAAGCTTGCCTCCCTAATGCCTATACTGTTGTTTTGAATCCTCCTGGGAAGAGGTCCTGGAGAAGGACACACACATTGACAGCAGGAATCAGAACATGGTTGATTGATTAGGACAGACTTAGATATCAAAGTATGTGTCCCAATATATCCCAGTAACATTCATGAAAATCTGATGCAACTCTCCTGGCTTATGTCATGATGTTAGTTCTTCCCTATAACACCAGCTCTGTTACTGGCATGTTAACTTTGGAAGGGACTGTAGAGCTTATTCGAGCAACTTCACCTTATTGATGATAAAACTCCGATCTAAAGTGAAGTGATTTATCCAAGGCCACAAAACGAACTAGAAGCTCAGTCCAGATTATATTAGTGTGCTGGAGTTACCTTGCACTGCGTTTATAAGAGCTGATTATTAAATATTCAGGAGAAGTTATGAGCCAGTAGTTAAATCACTGGCAATTTGAAATCCACCACAGGGGAAGTTTTTATACAGAAACTGGCAATCCTGCAAAGCAAGGTGGTGGTGTTTTCAGTGAGCCAGTTTACCAGCATCCTGATTACAACCCTAAACTCCTAACTCTTAATTCACTGTTCTTTCAGAAGTAGAATTGTCCGTTACTAGTCTTCGTAGCACATCTCTGGTTTAAACGTCTAGCCCCGGTATCCCAAATCCTCCTTTTGTGACATCCCAAAGCATCTTTAATCATCTCAAGAGTTATTATGAACCTCTTCAAATAGTCACCAACCAAACTTAATTTTAATTATCTTTAATTATTTTATATAGACATATGGCATACAACAGTTATATGGGTCATGGAAGGAAAGAGATTGGGGTGGGATTTCACCACTCCAAAAGGTTTGGGATTATCAGTCCATGTGTTCCCTCCCCAGTCCTACATATCTACAGTTTCTAAGTCTTTCAACCTAGCAGCTCAATCCCTCCTGGTTTCTAACCAAATCTACCCAGCCTGACAGTGCATCAGCAGTACATCCCCACCAGGGGGTGGGCTCAAATTAATCTTGCCACCCCGAGTCCGGGTTGCAGGGCACTGGCATGACACCATAAGCTCCCTAGGGCTGGGACAGCTACAGTCTTCACAACATCCCTTTCCTGAGGTCCTGTCTGCATGCCTGTTTCCTGCTCTGCATTCCAGCTATCACCAGAATGAAAGCCCTGGTTGTTGCTAATTTTTGTGAATTTCCTTTCCCGGTTCCTGTCCTCCTTTCCAAATACCAGACCACTGACAAGGATCCTGCTTCAAACAGAAGTAACCACCTTGGTTTGACATCCATCTAACAAAGTATCATTGCTGCTAATAATACTGCTGATCTCCACCCATCAGTGCTGGTGGATCCAGGTCAAATCCACCTGGATCCAGGTCAGATTTGCCCTTAATCCGTGAACGCTATGATTTAATGACTGCTTACTCTGTCAAGGGACAGCTCACCAGCTGAGACCACCCTAGGGTTGACTCCATTCCTTTACTGAAAGTAAAACTTTGAAAACAAACTGAGAGGCCCTATGGCAACAGGTGAATGGTAATTATTTGTCTGGAAAATGGGACTGTGGTTTTATTTTTGTGACTGTGATTTTACTTTTCTTGCTTCTCCATATTTTCTAACTTTTCTACAATAAATGTGATTTTTTTATGTTGAAGTATTTTTTTTGGTATCATTAATATATAATTATATGAGCAACATTATGGTTACTAGACTCCCTCCATTATCAAGTCCCCACCACATACCCCATACAGTCACTGTCCATCAGCGTAGTGAGATGCTATAGAATCACTACTTGTCTTCTCTGTGTTATACTGCCTTCCCCATGCCCCGCTCCCTACATTGTGTGCTAATCGTGATGCCCCTTTTTCCCCCTTATCCCTCCCTTTCCACCCATCCTCCCCAGTCCCTTTCCCTTTGGGAACTGTTACTCCATTCTTAGGTTCTGTGAGTCTGCTGTTGTTTTGTTCCTTCAGTTTTTTTCTTTGTTCTTACACTCCACATATGAATGAAATCATTTGATACTTGTCTTTCTCTGCCTGGCTTATTTCACTGAGCATAATACCCTCTAGCTCCATCCATGTTGTTGCAAATGGTAGGATTTGTTTTCTTCTTATGGTTGAATAATATTCCATTGTGTATATGTACCACATCTTCTTTACCCATTCAGCTACTGATGGACACTTAGGTTGCTTCCATTTCTTAGCTATTGTAAATAGTGCTGTGATAACATAGGGGTG
>JAVSCE010013369.1:0-51467 GCA_032199065.1 Smutsia gigantea
TAAAGACACTGTGAGAGCCGGAGGGCCTCTCTGGTGGCTTATAAAGGAGCCCTTACCAACTGCAGTGAAAAAGCAGACTCAGGCAACAGATGAAATGGGTGGTACACCTTCACACAGGGCAGGATATAAGATCTTCACTGCATATTCTTCTCTCCATTTTTGTAATTTTCTCATTAAGATATCATTGATATACACTCACATGAAGGTTTCACATGAAAAAAATTGTAGTTACTATATTCACCCATATTATCAAGCCCCCCCCCCACCCCATTGCAGTCACTGTCCATCAGGATAGTAAGATGCCACAGAGTCACCACTTGTCTTCTCTGTGCAACACTATCTTACCCATGAACCACGACACACACCACGTGTGCCAATCATAATACTCCTCCTCCCTCCTTCCCCACAGGCCCCCCCACAAGTCCCTTTTGGTAACTGCAAGTCCCTTCTTGGAGTCTGTGACTCAGCTGATGTTTTGCTCCTTCAGTTTTGCTTGGTTGTTATACTCCACAAATGAGGGAGTCATTTGGTAATTGTCTTTCTCCACTTGCCTTATTTCACTGAGCATAATACCCTCTAGCTACATCCATGTTCTTGCAAATGGTAGGATTTTTCTTCATCTTATTCTTATGGCTGAATAATATTCCACTGTGTATATGTACCACTTCTTCTTTCTCCATTCATCTACTCATAGACACGTAGGTTGCATCCATTTCTTGGCTGTTGTAAATAGAGCTGCAATAAACATAGGGATGCACATATCTTTTTGAATCTGAGATCTTGTTTTCTTTGGGTAAATTTCTAGGAGTGGAATTACTGGGTCAAATGGTATTTCTATTAGTTTTCTGAGGAACCTCCATGTTGCTTTCCACAATGGTTGAACTAATTTACATTCCCACCAGCACTGTAAGAAGGTTCCCCTTTCTCTGCATCCCCGCAAGCATTTGTTCTTCCTTGTCTTTCTTTTTTCTTTAACATTTCTCCATTTCTGCTTCAGTTTTTTAAAATAATTTATTTTGGTATCATTAATCTACAATTACATGTGCAATATTATGGTTATTAAACTACCCCCTTCATCAGGTCCCCACCACCAACCCCATTAGAGTCACTGTCCATCAGCATAGTGAGATGCTACAAAATCATTACTTGTCTTCTCTGAGTTGTACAGCCCTTCCAGTGCCCCCCAACATTATGTCTGCTAATCGTAATGCCCCCCTTTCCCCTTGTCCCTCACTTCCCACCCATCCTCCTCAGTTCCTTTCCCTCTGGTAACTATTAGTCCGTTCTTGGGTTCTGTAAGTTTGCTGCTGTTTTGTTCCTTCAGTTTTTCTCTTTGTTCTTATACTCCCTGCACATAAGAGTGAGATAATTTGATATTTCTCTTTTACCACTTGGCTTATTTCACTAAGCATAATACCCTCTAGCTCCATCTATGTTGTTGCAAATGGTAGGATCTGTTTTCTTCTTATGGCTGAATAATATTCCACTGTGTATCTGTACCACATCTTCTTTATCCATTCATCTACTGATAAGGTTGCTTCCATATCTTGCCTATTATAAATAGTGCTGCAATAAACATAGGGGTGCATATGTCTTTTTGAAACTGGGCTTCTGCATTCTTAGGGTAAATTACTAGGAGTGGGATTCCTTGGTCAAATGGTATTTATATTTTGAGTTTTCTGAGGAACCTCCATACTACTTTCCACAATGGTTGAACTAATTTGCATTCCCACCAGTAGTGTAGAAGGGTTCCCTTTTCTCCACATCCTTGCCAACATTTGTTGTTTGTGTTTTGGATGTTGGCCATCCTCATTGGTGTGAGGTGATATCTCATTGTGGTTTTAATTTGCATTTCTCTGATGATTAGCGATGTGGAGCATCTTTTCATGTGCCTGTTGGCCATCTGAATTTCTTCTTTGGAGAAGAGTCTATTCATGTCCTCTGCCCATTTCTTAATTGGATTATTTGCTTTCTGTTTGTTGAGGAGTGGGAATTCTTTATATATTTTAGATGTCAACCCCTTATCGGATACGTCATTTATGAATATATTCGCCCATACTGTAGGATGTCTTTTTGTACTACTGATGGTGTCCTTTGCGGTACAGAAGCTTTTCAGCTTGATATAGTCCCACATGTTCATTTTTGCTTTTGTTTCCCTTGCCTAGGGACAAATGTTCATGAAGAAGTTGCTCATGTTTATGTCCAAGAGATTTTTGCCTATGTTTTTTTCCAAGAGTTTTATGGTTTCATGACTTACATTCAGTTCTTTAACCCATTTTGAGTTTACTTTTGTGTATGGGGTTAGACAGTAGTCCAGTTTCATTCTCTTACATGTAGCTGTCCAGTTTGCCAACACCAGCTGCTGAAGAGGCTGTCATCTCCCTAATGTATATCCAAGACTCCTTTATCATATATTAATTGACTGTATATGTTTGGGTTAATGTTTGGATTTTCTATTTTGTTCCACTGGTCTGTGAGTCTGTTTTTGTGCCAATACCAAACTGTCTTGATTACTGTGGCTTTGTAGTAGAGCTTGAAGTCAGGGAGCATAATTCCCCGTTTAATTCCTCCTTCCAGGATTGCTTTGGCTATTCGGGGTCTTTTGTGGTTCCATATGAATTTTAGAATTATTTGTTCCAGTTCATTGAAGAATGCTGTTGGTATTTTGATAGGGATTGCGTTGAATCTGTAGATTGCTTTAGGTAGTATAGCCATATTGACAATATTTACTCTTCCTAGCCAAGAGCATGGGATGAATTTCCATTTGTTAGTGTCCTCTTTAATTTCTCTTAGGAGTGTCTTGTAGTTTTCAGGGTATAGGTGTTTCACTTCCTTGGTTAGGTTTATTCCTACGTTTTATTCTTTTTGATGCAATTGTGAATGGAATTGTTTTCCTGATTTCTCTTTCTCTTAGTTCATCGTTAGTGTATAGGAAAGCAACAGATTTCTGTGTGTTAATTTTGTATCCTGCAACTTTGCTGAATTCAGGTATTAGTTCTAGTAGTTTTGGAGTGGAGTCTTTAGGGTTTTTTATGTACAATATCACGTCATCTGAAAACAGTGGCAATTTGACTTCTTCTTTACCAGTCTGGATGCCTTGTATTTCTTTGTTTTGTCTGATTGCTGTGGCTAGCACCTCCAGTACTATGTTGAATAACAGTGAAGAGTGTGGGCATCCCTGTCTTGTTCCCAATCTTCGAAGAAAAGCTTTCAGCTTCTCGCTGTTAAGTATGATGTTAGCTGTGGGTTTGTCATATATAGTCTTTATGATGTTGAGGTACTTCCCCTCTATACCCATTTTGTTGAGAGTTTTTATCATTAAGGGATGCTGAATTTTGTCAAATGCTTCTAGGTTTTCCATTTTGTTGAGAATTTTTATCATGAATGGATGCTGAATTGTGTCAAATGCTTTTTCAGCATCTGTGGAGATGGTCATGTGGTTTTTTTCTTCTTTTTGTTGATGTGGTGGATGATGTTGATGGATTTTCGAATGTTGTGCCATCCTTGCATCCCTGGGATGAATCCCACTTGATCATGGTGTATGATCCTCTTGATGTATTTTTGAATTCAGTTTGCTAATATTTTGTTGAGTATTTTTGCATCTACGTTCATCAGGGATATTGGTCTGTAATTTTCTTTTTGGTGAGGTCTTTGCCCGGTTTTCGTATTAGAGTGATGCAGGCTTCATAGAATGAGTTTGGAAGTATTCCCTCCTCTTCTATTTTTTTGAAAAACTTTAAGGAGAATGGGTGTTATTTCTTCTCTATATGTCTGGTAGAATTCAGAGGGAAATCCATCTGGCCCAGCGGTTTTGTTCTTGGGTAGTTTTTTGATTACCAATACAATTTAGTTGCTGGTGATTGGTCTGTTTAGTTTTTCTGTTTCTTGCTTGGTCAGTCTTGGAAGGTTGTATTTTTCTAAGAAGTTGTCCATTTCTTCTAGGTTTTCCAGCTTGTTAGCATATAGATTCTCAAAATATTCTTATAATTCTTTGTATTTCTGTGGGGTCCGTCGTTATTTTTCTTTCTCATTTCTGATTCTGTTTATGGGTGTAGATTCTCTTTTTCTCTTAATGAGTCTGGCTAGGGGGTTATCTATTTTGTTTATTTTTTCAAAGAACCAGCTCTTGGTTTCATTGATTTTTTTCTATTGTTTTATTCTTCTCAATTTTATTTATTTCTTCTCTAATCTTTATTATGTCCCTCCTCCTGGTGAATTTGGGCCTCGTTCATTCTTCTCTTTCCAATTTCAGAATTGTGTCTTTAGACTATTGATTTGGGATTGTTCTTCCTTCTTTAAATAGGCCTGGATTGCAATACACTTTCCTTTTAGAACTGCCTTTGCTGCGTCCCACAGAAGTTGTGGCTTTGTGTTGTTGTTATCATTAGTCTCCATATATTCTTTGATTTCTGTTTTGATTTGGTTGTTAACCCATTGATTATTTAGGAGCATGTTATTAAGTCTCCATGTATTTGTGAGTCTTTTTGTTTTCTTTGTACAGTTTATTTCTAGTTTTACACCTTTGTGGTCTGAGAAATTGGTTGGTAGAATTTCAATATTTTTTAATTTACTGAGGTTCTTTTTGTGGCCTAGTATGTGGTCTATTCTGGAAAATGTTCCATGTGCACTTGAGAAGAATGTGTATCCTGTTGCTTTTGGGTGCAGAGGTCTGTAGATGTCTGTTAGGTCCATCTGTTCTAGTGTGTTGTTCAGTGCCTCTGTGTGTTTACTTATTTTCTGTCTGGTTGATCTGTCCTTTGGAGTGAGTGGTGTGTTGAAGTCTCCTAAAATGACTGCATTGCTATTTCCTCCTTAATTCTGTTAGTATTTGTTTCACATATTCCGGTACTCCTGTGTTGGGTGCATATATACTTAAAATGGTTATATCCTCTTGTTGGAGTAACCATTTTATCATTATGTAATGTCCTTTATCTCTTGCTACTTTCTTCACTTTGAAGTCTATTTTGTCTGATACAAGTACTGCAACACCTGCTTTTTTCTCCTTGTTGTTTGCATGAAATATCTTTTACCATCGCTTCACCTTTAGTCTGTGTGTATCTTTGGGTTTGAGGTGAGTCTCCTGTAAGGAGCATATAGATGGGTCTTGCTTTTTTTATCCATGCTATTACTCTGTGTCTTTTGATAGGTGCATTCAGTCCATTTACATTTAGGGTGATTATCGATAGATATGTACTTATTGCCATTGCTGGCTTTAGATTCGTGGTTACCACAGGTTCAAGGGTAGCTTGTCTACTATCTAACGGTCTAACTTAACTTTCTTGTTAAGTTATTGTAAACACAGTCTGATGATTCTTTATTTCTCTCCCTTCTTATTCTTCCTCCTCCATTCTTTATATACTAGGTGTTTTATTCTTTGCCTTTAGTTAGTATTTGGATGGTCTTCTGTCTTTGCTATGATTTTATTTTCTCTGGTGACATCTTTTTAGCCTTAGGGGTGCTTCCATCTAGAGCATTCCCTTTAAGATATCCTGAAGAGGTGGTTTATGGGAGGCAAATTCCTTCAGCTTTCGCTTCTCAGGAAATTGTTTAATCCCTCCCTCAAATTTAAATGATAATCGTGCTGGATACAGTATTCTTGGTTCAAGGCCCTTCTTTTTCATTATGTTAAATATATCATGCCATTCTCTTCTAGCCTGTAAGGTTTCTGTTGAGAAGTCTGATGATAGTCTGATGGGTTTTCCTTTTGTAGGTGATCTTTTTTCTCTCTCTAGCTGCCTTTAATATGCTGTCCTTATCTTTGATCTTTGCCATTTTAATTATTATGTGTGTTTGTGTTGGCTTCCTTGGGTCACTTGTGTTGGGAGATCTGTGGGCTTCCGTGGACTGCGAGACTATTTCCTTCCCCAGCTTGGCGAAGTTTTCAGCAATTATTTCTTCAAAGACACTTTCTATCACTTTTTCTCTCTTCTTCCTCTGGTACTCCTATAATGCAAATATTGTTCCGTTTGGATTGGTCACACAGTTCTCTTAAAATTCTTTCATTCCTAGATATCCTTTTGTCTCTCTCTGCCTCAGCTTCTCTGTATTCCTGTTCTCTGATTTCTATTCCATTAACAGTCTCTTGCATCTCATCCAGTCTGCTGCTAAACCCATCAATCACTTGTCTCATCTCTGCATTGTCTTTCCTCACTTCCCTCACTTCCTCCCTTACTTCTTGCATATTTCTCTGTAGATCCATCAGTATGGTTATGACTTTTATTCTGAATTCTTTTTCAGGAAGATTGTGCATGTCCATCCCATCAGGCTCCCTGTTTGGGGTTGTCTGGTCTGGGGTTGTCTGGGTAAGCTTTGTTTGTACCATATTCCTCTCTCTTTTCATGGCGATAGAAGTGGTCAGAAAAAGAAAAAAAGAAGAAAGGGAAAATAGAGAAAAAAAAAAACGCCTTCCAGGTGTAGTTTCTGTGATGATCCTGTAGGTGGCGCTGCTGCTCCACTATTCTGCAGCCACACTGCTCCGCTGGGCCCTCTGTGACTCTGACCGGAGAGGGAGCGAATGGGAGCCTGCTGATTTCTGTGGGACCTCTCGGTGCGACTGCTTTTCCCAGCCTCAGTCCAAGGGGACTGAAATTCGCCAGGACTCCCAGCCTGCTTGGTTGAGTGTGCTGGGATGATCCTGCTCCTCCATTAGGCCCCTGTCTCTTTAAGACCCCTAAAAAAGTGCACGCTTTTCTTTTGCCCTGGGGAAGCAGCTGAGTGGACTTGCCGTCTTGGATCCTGTACCTCTGCCTCTCCAATCTCCAATACACCACACGAAGTGTGTCAGTGCTCCTGGCGCAGATCACCAGGACTGGTTATTTGATGGGCCGTGCTTCCACTCCCTCCCCACTCTGAATCCTCTCCTCCCGCCAGTGCGCTGGGGTGGGGGGTGCTTCCACTCCCTCCCCACTCTGAATCCTCTCCTCCCGCCAGTGTGCTCGGGTCCCACTGGGTCGCGGCTCCGTATCTTACCTGCTTCGCGGGGTGCCGAGTCCTCTCAGGTGTAGCTGCAGGCTGGGTGCCATCCTGTATCTTCTGGTCTCTCTTTTAGGAATAGTTATATTTGTTGTATTTTCATAAATGTATTTGGTTTTGGGAGGAGATTTCCGCCGCCCTGCTCATGCCGCCATCTTCCCAGAAGTCCTCTCCAAGGGAAGCCTACAACGATAGCAGGAGAGGTGTTCCTTGTCTTCTGCATTTTGGCCATCCCAACTGGTGTGTGGTGATACCTCATTGTAGTTTTAATTTGAATTTCCCTGATAATTAGAAATGAGGAGCATCTTTTCATGTGCCTGTTGGACATCTGAATGTCTTCTTTGGAGAAGTGTCTGTTCAGATCCTCCACCCATTTTAATCAGGTTATTTGTTTTTTGGGTGTTGAGGTGTGTGAGTTCTTTATATATTTTGGATGTTAACCCCTTGTCGGATATGTCATTTACAAATATATTCTCCCATACTTTAGGATGCCTTTTTGATCTACTCATGGTGTCCTTTGTTGTACAGAAGCTTTTTGGCTTGACATAGTCCCATTTGTTCATTTTTGCTTTTCTTTCCCTTGCCCAAGGAGATGTGTTCAGGAAAAAGTCGCTCGTATTTATATTCAAGTGATTTTTGCTATGTTTTCTTCTATGAGTTTTATGGTTTCATAACTTATATTCAGGTCTTTGATTCATTCCAAGTTTACTTTTGTGTATGGAGTTAGACAATAATCCAGTTTCATTCTCTTACCTGTTGCTATCCAGTTTTGCCAACACCAGTTGTGGAAGAGGCTATCCTTTCCCCATTGTATATCCATGGCTCTTTTATCGTTATTAATTGACCATATATATGTGGGTTTATATCTGGACTCTCTATTCTATTCCACTGATCTGAGTCTGTTCTTGTGCCAGTACCAAATTGTCTTGATTACTGTGGTTTTGTAGTTGAATTTTAAGTGAGGGAGTGTAATCCCCCAGCTTTATTCTTCCTTCTGAGGATTACTGTGGCTATTCGGGGTCTTTTGTGGTTCCATATGAATTTTAGAACGATTTTTTCTACTTTCGCTGAAGAATTCTGTTGGTGTTTTGATAAGAATTGCATTGAAACTATAGCTTGCTTTAGGCAGGATGGTCATTTTGACAATATTAATTCTTCCTATCCATGAGCATGGGATGTATTTCCATATATTGTTGTCTTCTTTAATTTCTCCTATGAGTGTCTTGTAGTTTTCAGGGTACAGGTCTTTCACTTCCTTGGTTAGGTTTATTCCTAGGTATTTTATTCTTTTTGAAGCAATTGTGAACGCAATTGTTTTCTTGATTGCTCTTTCTGTTAACTCATCATTAGTATATAGGAATGCAACAGATTTCTGTGTATTCATTTTGTATTCTGCAACTTTGTTGAGTTCAGCTATTAGTTCTAGTAGCTTAGGGATGGATTCTTTAGGGCTTTTGATGTACAACATCATGTCATCTGCACAGAGTTACAGTTTAACTTTTTCATTAATTATCTGGATGCCTTTTATTTTTTTGTGTTGTCTGAGTGCCATGGCTAGGACCTCCAGTACTATGTTGAATAAAAGTGGGGAGAGTGGGCATCCTTGTCTTGTTCCCGATCTTACAGGAAAAGCTTTCAGCTTTTCACTGTTAAGTATGATGTTGGCTATGGGTTTGTCATATATGGCCTATATTATGTTGAGGTACTTGCCCTCTATATCCATTTTGTTGAGAGTTTTTATCATGAATGGATGTTGAATTTTGTCAAATGCTTTTTCAGTATCTATGGAGATGATCATGTGGTTTTTTTCCTTCCTTTTTGTTGATGTGCTGTATGATGCTGATGGATTTTCGAATATTGTACCATCCTTGCATCCCTGGAATAAATCCTACTTGATCATGATGGATGATCTTTTTTATGTATTTTTGCATTGTTTGCTAATATTTTGTTGAGTATTTTTCTATCTATGTTTATTAGGGATATTGGTCTATAATTTTCTTTTTTTGTGGTGTCTTTGCCTGGTTTTGGTATTCGAGTGATGCTGGCCTCATAGAAGACTTTGGGAGTATTCCCTTCTCTTCTACTTTTTGGAAAACTTTACAGAGGATGGGTATTAAGTCTTCACTAAATGTTTGATAAAATTCAGCGGTGAAGCCATCTGGTCCAGGTATTTTGTTCTTAGGTAGTTTTTTGATTACCAATTCAATGTCATTGCTGGTAATTAGTCTGTTCAGATTTTCTGTTTCTTTCTGGGTCAGCTTTCAAAGGTTATATATACCTTTCTAGAAAGTTGTCCATTTCTTTTAGGTTATCCAGTTTTTTAGCATATAATTTTCATAGTATTCTCTAATAATTCTTTGTATTTCTTTGGTGTCTGTAGTGATTTTTCCTTTCTCATTTCAGATTCTGTTTATGTGTGTAGACTCTCTTTTTTCTTGATAAGCCTGTCTAGAGGTTTGTCTATTTTGTTTATTTTTCAAAGAACCAGCTCCTGGTATCATTGATTCTTTCTATTGTTTTATTCTTCTCAATTTTACTTATTTTGTTCTGATCTTGATTATGTCCCTCCTTCCACTGACTTTGGGCCTCATTCGTTCTTCTTTTTCTATCTTCATTAATTGTGAGTTTACACTGTTCATTTGGGGTTGTTCTTTTTTCTTGAGGTAAGCCTGCCTGTATTGCTATATACTTCCCTCTTAGCACAGCCATTGCTGCGTCCCACAGATTTTTTCGTGTTGAGTTATTTTTGTCATTTTTCTCCATATATTGAGTAATCTCTGTTTTTATTTGGTCTAGGATCCATTGATTATTTAGGAGCATGTTGTTAAGCTTCCATGTGTTTGTGGGCTTGTTTTCTTTGCATAATTTATTTCTAGTTTCATACCTTGTGGTTTGAGAAGCTGGTTGTTACAATTTCAATCCTTCTGTATTTACTGAGGCTCTTTTTGTGGTCTAGTATACGATCTATTCTTGAAAATGTTCCATGTGCACTTGAGAAGAATGTGTATCCTGCTGCTTCTGAGTGTAGTGTTCTGTAGATGGCTGTTAGGTCCATCCATTCTAATGTGTTGTTCAGTGCCTCTGTCTTGTTACTTATTTTCTTTCTGGTTGATCTTTCCTTTAGAGTGAGTGGTGTGTTGATGTCTCCTAAAATGAGTGCATTGCATTCTATTTTCTCCTTTAATTCTGTTAGTACTTGTTTCACATATGTAGGTGCTCATATGTTGGGTCCATTGATATTTATAATGGTTATACCCTCTTGCTGGACTGACCCCTTTATCGTTATGTAATGTCCTTCTTTGTCTATTGTTACTTTCTTTAAGTCTATTTTATCTGATGCAAGTACTGCAACTCCTGCTTTTTTCTCCCTATTATTTGCATGAAATATCTTTTTCCATCCCTTTACTTTTAGTCTGTGTATATTTTTGGGTTTGGAGTGAATCTCTGGTAGGCAGCATTTAGATGGCTCTTGTTTTTTTATCCATTTTGTTACTCTATGTCTTTTGATTGTTTCATTTAGTCCATTTACATTTAGGGTGATTATCGATAGATATGTACTTATCGCCATTGCAGGCTTTAGATTCGTGGTTACCAAATGTTCAAGGGCAGCTTCTTTACTATCTAACAGTCTAACTTAACTCAGTATGCTATTATAAACACAATCAAAGCTTCTATTTTTCCCTCCTTTTTCTTCTTCCTCCATTCTTTATATATTAGATATCATATTCTGTACTTTTTGTTTGTCCCTTGACTGACTTTGTGGGTAGTTGATTTAATTTTTCATTTACTTAGTAATTAATTGGTTTGCTTCCTTTATGTCATTTTATTTCCTCTGGTTACAGCTATTTAGCCTTAGGAACACTCCATCTATAGCAGTCCCTTCAAAATGCACTGTAAAGACACTTTTTGGGAGGTAAATTCTCTCAACTTTTGCTTATCTGGAAGTGTTTAATTCCTACTTCAAATTTAAATGTTAATCTTTCCAGATAGAATATTCTTGGTTTGAGGCCTGTTTCATGCATTAAATGTAACATGCCACTCCCTCTGGCTTGTTTCTGTTGAGAAGTCTGATGATAACCTGATGGGTTTTCCTTTGTATCTGGTCTTTTTTCTCTCTCTGGCTGATTTAAATACTCTGTCCTTATCCTTGATGTTTGCCATTTCAATTATATGTCTTGGTGTTGTCCTCCTTGGGTCCCATGTATTGGGATGTCTGTGCACCTTCATGGCCTGTCTCCTTTCCCAAAATGGGGTATGTTTCAGCAATTACCTCCTCAAAGACACTTTCTATCCCTTTTCTTCCCTTCTTCTTCTGGTACCCCTATAATGTGAATATGGTTTCATTTGGATTGGTCACACAGTTCTCTTAATATTCTTTCCTTCCTAGAGATCCTTTTTCCTCTCTGTGCCTCAGCTTCTTTGTATTTCTGTACTCTAATTTCTATTTCATTTACTATCTCCTCCACTTCATCATATCTGCTTTTAAATCTCTCCATTGTATGTTTCATTTCAGATACTGTATTCTTCAATGTTTGTATCTCATTCTTGAATTCCTCCCTGAGGTCTTGAATATTTTTCTTTAGCTCCCTTAGCACATTTATGATTTTCATTTTCAAATCTTTTTCAGGAAGATCGGTGACTTCAGTTTCACTTGGCCCTCTTTCTGGTGTTTGTGCGATTTTGGTTTGAACCAGGTTCTTTGATGTTTCATATTTGCAAAAATAACTTGGTGTTGGTGGTGCCCTCTAGTGAACAGAAACTCTACTCTCTGGAGCTGCTCAACCCCTGGAGTGATGGCAGGGGTCGCACTCAAGTGGCACTGGTGTCTGCTGGGAGGAAAGAGCTCTTTCCTGCTCCCTGGTTGCAGTGCTTGCCTCCACTGCCAGGGCCATTGGTCGAGCGCACAGGGAGAAGGAAGCCTCTATGCTACACCCTTGTAACTGCCATGGGCGGGACTGCCCTCTTGCTGACCTGTCGCAATGGCAGTGGCAGCAGGTTTGTGAGCCAATGTCGGCAAGGGGGAAGGAGCAGCAGGCTGTGTAACATGGTGGGGGGCCTTGGAGCTGTGTTGCCAGCCAGGGGGATTGAACGTCTGAAGCTCCTGAAAGTTCCCAACCTGCTGGGCTGAGTGCTCCAGGACAATTTTGTCCACCTGTCCTTTCTCCTGAGCAGCAAGCTCTGTGCAATCCTTGCCCCTTTAGCAGCGCTTTCACTGTTAGAAAGTCTCTCAAAGTGCTCGCCTTTCTTTTGTCCCAGAGTGGTCAGTGGTGGGTTCCTGTTCTCCACAAGCAGCTGAATCTCAGTCTTTCCAAGTATTCTGCCTATCTTTGCTTTCCAACTCCACGAATGTCCAGAGCACCATGTAATGTAGGTTCATACTCCCAGAGCAGATCTCCATGACTGGGTGCTCAGCAGTTCTAGGCCTCCACACCCTCCCCACTCCATTTCTCTTCCTCCTGCTGGTGAGCCTGGGTGGGGGAAAGGCTTTGGTCCTACCAGATTGTGAGTTTGGTACTTTACCCTTTTCCATGATTTCTGCTCTTTTCCCCAGATGTAGGTAGCCTGTCACAGCTTCTTTCTTATTGCTCTTTCAGGATTAGTTGTATTTGCTATATTTTCATATTATATATGGTTTGGGAAGGAGGTTTCTGTCTCACCTCTCATGCTGCCATTTTTAAGCCAATCTCTTCTCTATTTTTATACACCTTTAAAATGTAAAAACCTTTCTAAGCTCACAGGCTGTGCAAAACAGGCTGTTGGGAGGTTTAGCCTGTGGCCCTGTTTGACATCCCTCAAACAGAAGATATAAGTCAGAATTCACAACCAAGACAAATATTTAGTCAGAGTCCTTGTTGCAAGAACCTAGCACACAGAAACATGGGGATGGAGATATCCAGAGGAGGCCCCTGAGTGTGTTGGCTGTGCAGATGCACTCAACCCTCTGGGCTGGTGCCACCCCTCCCCACCTCAGAAGGAGGCAGCACTTCTGCTGTGCCACAGAAGACTCCCTAACAAGGCAACAGGTGCCCTTCAGGAACTTCCCCCATTTCCTCTCCTCACAGGAATACTCAGGTTATATCCTAGAGTAACCTCACTGGGAAGATGCTGGATCTGATAAGGATGGAAAGAGACTGAAATTGCAAAAGGAATTAGCTACTATGAACTAGAAGGAGCTAAGCAAGTGCCTGCTGAGACTGATTGAGAGAGCTTGATTGGGGGTGAAATAAACAAGAATTCATTGGGCAAACTTTCTCAGGACCACCCCAGCAAGGATAGGGGGGTGCTTGCTGTTAGGGTGGTTCTTAAGATACCTGGAATATACTATTATCAGCACCCAGTGAGGTAGAAAAACCAAGCTGATAAAAGGAGGCTGGAATGGATATATTATGAGTCAGAAAACCCACTGGAGGACAGTGCTCCATGGGAGGGCTCAGAGGATGCACTGCTCACCCAGGAGAAAGGCAGCAGCACCCGTGAAAATTCTGTGGTTTTTCTCACCTGCAGGCCATGGAGGCCTATGACAGGCACACACAGACCTGGACTTGTCAATATGCATGGCAGGTCTGCCAGCCACCCCACCGCTGCCCCCAAGGAATAGAAGCCAGGCAGAGCTGTTCAATACAGAAGCTAAGAGGCCACACATAATGACCATTGAGGTTGAAGAGGGAGCCAAGGGAAACTGCAGAGATGGTTAACAGCAAATGGTACATTGGGGGCAAAACATATGGATAGTCAACAAGGATTCTGTTTAACATCTACCAACCCAAATAGGGCAAGAATGGAGGAGCAGGAGGCTGAGGATGGTATCCACCAAAAAAGTCATGACCCCTTTAGTTCCTAAAACTGAGTCAATTTTCATATCCAGATATGATACCCACTGACTGAAGAAGTAGCAAAAAGTTGTTCATGATATTCTTTTATTATATTTTCTCCCAGTGTTACTGAGGTATAATTTACATACAATAAGTTTACTCATTTCAAAGAATTAGTCTAAATTACTTATGGCAATTTTATAGTCAGATAACCACCATCACAATCAAGATACAGAAAACTTCCTTCATTACAAAAATTAACTCATGCTCCTTTGCATTCAATCCCATTCTCTAATTCCTGGCCCCAAGCAACCACTAATCTGCTTTCCGACACTAGGTTTTGTCTTTTCTACAATTTTTCATATATGAAATCATAAAGTCTCTTATGTTTGACTCCCTTAACATATTCTTGTTAAGATTCATTCATGCCATACATGTGTCACTATTTTGTTCCTTTTTATCGATGAGTAGAGTACTAGTCCACAGTATTTATTTATCCATTCCCCAGCTGATAAACATTTAGGTTGTTTTTAGTATGTTGGCTATTATAATTAGTGCTATTATGAACACTGGCTTATAAGTCTTTCTAGGGACATAAAACATTCAGTTTTCTTGGGTAAATAGTTACATGTGGGATTGCTGGGTTGTATAATAAGTGGATGTTCATCTTTGTAAGATAATGACACACTGTTTTCCAAAGTGATTTTATTTTGTTTTCCTACCAGCAATGTATGAGAGTTCCAGCTGCTCTAAATCCTTGTCAGCACTCAATTTTCAGACTTTTAAATGTTAGCCTTCCTAGTGGGTATGTTACCTCCAATTACTAGAGATGTCATCATCTTCTATGTGCTTATTGGCCATTCATATATTCACTTTTTACAAAATGCCTATTCAAATCTTTGGCTATTTTGTAAATTGGGTTGATTACTTTCTTAATATTAGCTGAAACACATATTCATATATTATGGATACAATATCAAGTAAATTATTTGCAAATACAATTTGCAATATTTATCCAATATTTCTATGACTTGCATTTGTTTTTTAACACTATCACTTGATGGGAAATTATTTTTAATATTGATGACATTAATCACTGTTTTTCTCATGATTCATGTTTTTTGTGTCCTAAGAAATCTTTGGCTAACTCACTGTCACACAATCCTCTCTCTGTTTTCTTCTACAAGTGTCATAGTTTTAGCTCCTATGTTCAAGTCTATGATCCATTTCAACTTAACTTTCGTATATGGAATAAAAGTGCTTAAGTTTGTTTTCTTTCTATTCAGATATTCATTTGCTCTAGCACAATTTATTGAAATGATTATCCTTTTATCAATGAATTACCTTGGCACCTTTTCAAAGGTATAAATATGGTTCTGATTCTGAATTCTCTAATCTGTTCCATTGATCTATGTTTATCAGTGCACAAATATCACACTGTCTTGATTGCTATAATTTAATAGTAAATCTTGCAATCTGGTAGAATAAGTCCAGACTTGCCCTTCCTTTTCAAAATTATTCTGGTTACTCTGGGTCCTTTGCTTTTCCATTCAAATTTCAGAAAGTGCTTGTAAATTTCTTCAAAAAAGCCTGCTATAATGTCGGTTGAAAATGTATTCAATCTATAGATCAAACTGAGAAGAACTGCCATCTTAATAATGTTGTTTTCCAATCCACAAACATGTATATCTATCCATTTATTTAGACCTTAATTTCTCTGTACTATATTTGCTGTTTTTAGTGTATAAGTCTTGCCTATCTTTTGTCAAATTTATTATTCCACTTTTTATGCTATTGTAAATGGAGTTATTTACTTAATTTTTCTAATTGCATTCATTCCTATTTTACAGAAGTATATAATTAATTGTGGGTGTTGACCTTGTATCCTGTGACCTAACTAAATTCACATGTAAGTTTTAGTGGCTTTTTGATAAAACTTCTTAGGATTTTCTGCATGAACCTTCGTGTTGTCTGAAACAGAGATAGCTTTACTTTTTTTTTTCCAAACTGTGTATCTTTTATTATTTTTCCAGGGTTATTGCACTGTCTAGGACTTCAAGTACAATGATAAATAGGAGTGATGAACACAAGCATCTATGCCTTGTTCTTGACTTTAGGTGGAAAGCATTGAGCGTTTCACTACTGAGTATGTAAGGCTTAGATTTTTTGCAGATGCCCTTAACCAGGTTGAGAAGTTTTCTTTTATTCTTAGTTTGTTGAGTGTTTTTATGTTCAGTGGGGTTTTTTCCAAATGCTCTTTCTGTATTGGAATGATTCTATTAATGAAGTAAATTATACTGATTAATGTTAAGCCAACCTTAAAATCCTGGAATAAATCCCACTTGTTCATAATATATTATCTTCTTCAACATATTGTTGAAATTGATTTAGTAATATTTTACTAAGGATTTTTTGCATCTATGTTGACAAATTGTGTAGTCGTCTTTTCTTGTAATATGATATTCTCGGTTGGATATCAGAGTAATACTGTCCTCAAAAAATGAGTTGGAAAGTATTCCTCCTGCAATATTTTCAGGAAGAGTTAAGGGTTTTGTTAGAACTGGCACTACTTCTCTGATAAATGTTTGAGAGAATTCACCAGCAAACCCATCAGCCCCAATTTTCTTTCTGGGAAAGTTTTCAACTATAAATTTAACATTGGTGGTTGATACAGGGTTATTCAAATCCTTCTTTTTTTCCTTGGGTCACTTTTGGTAATTTGTGTCTCTCAGGGAATTTGTCCATTTCATCTAAGTTGCCATATTTAGTGCCATAAAGTTGTTCATAATGTTCCTTATATCATTGTAAAATGTCTGAAGGATAATGATAACCCCTCCTTTAATCTTGACATTCATAATTTATGTCTTGTTCACCTAAACTAGAAGTTTGTGAGTTCTATTTGAAAAGACTAGTATTTTGCTTTTGGTGGTTTTTTCTGTCCATTTTCTATTTCACTGATTTCTGCTCTTTATAATTTTCTTTCTTCAACTTATATTGGATTTATGTTGCTATTCTTTTTCTAGCTCCTTAAGATTAGAATTTGGAAAATTAATTTTAGGTCTTTGTTTTTCCTAATATAAACACTTAAAGTTGTACATTGTCCTCTAAGTGCTGCTTTTTCTGGATACCACAAAGTCTGACATGTTGCATTTTCATTACTGTTCAGGGCAAAATATTTTATAACTTTCCTTATGATTTCTACTTTGATTCATTAATTATTTAGAAGTATGTTGCTTAATTCCAAATATTTGGGCATTTCCTAGTCACCTTATTCTCAACTGATTTCTAATTTAATTCCATATTTTAGATCAGGGAACATATCCTGAATGATTTCAATTTTTTAAAATTTACTTGGTGTGGAGGTCCTAGCCACAACAGTCAGACAACACAAAGAGATAAAAGGCATACAAATTGGTAAGGAAGAAATTAAACTCACTGTTTTCAGATGAAAATATTATATACAGAAAACCCTAAAGACCACCAAAAAACTACGAGCACTAATAATTTCATTCAGCAAAGCTGCAGGATACAAAATTAATACACAAAAATCTGTTTAACTCCTATTTACTAACAACAAATTACCAGAAAGAGAAATCAGGAAAACAACTCCATCTATAATTGCATCAAAAAGGATAAAATACTAGGAATAAACCTAATCAAGGAAGTGAAAGACCTTTACTCTGGAAACTACAAGACACTCATGAGGGAAATTAGAGAAGACACCAATAAATGTAACTACATTCCATGCTTGTGGACAGGAAGAATTAATACTGTCAAAATGTACATCCTTCCTAAAGCAGTATACAGATTCAATGCATTCCCCATCAAAATACCAACAGCACCTAGAACAAATAGTTCTAAAATTCCTATGGAACTACAACAGACTCTGAATAGCCAACACAGTACTGAAAAAGAAGAACAAATCTGGGGGGATTACGCTCCTGACTTCAAACTCTATTACAAAGCCACAGTAATCAAAACAATTTGGTACTGGCACAAGAACAGACCCATAGATCAATGCAACAGAATAGAGAGCCCATATAGAAACACACACATATATGGCCAATTAATATACGATAAAGGAGCCATGGATATACAACGGGGAAATGGCAGGTTCTTCAATAACTGGTGTTGGCAAAACTGGACAGCTACATGTAAAAGAATGAAACTGGTTTACTGTCTAACTCCATACACAAAAGTAAACTCAAATGGATCAAATACCTGAATATAAGTCATGAAACGGTAAAACTCATAGAAGAAAACATAGGCAAAAATCTCTTGAATATAAACATGAGCAACTTTTCTTAACACATCTCCTTGGGCAAGGGAAACAAAATAAAAAATTAACAAGTGGGACTACATCAAACTAAAAAGCTTCTGTACAGCAAAGGACACCATCAGCAGAACAAAAAGGAATCCTACAGTATGGGAGAATATACTTGTCAACGACTTATCTAATAAAGGGTTAACATCCAAAATATATAAAGAACTCATATGCCTCAACACCCAAAAAACAAATAACCTGATTAAAAAATGGGCAGAGGATGTGAACAAACACTTCTTCAAAAAAGAAATTCGAATGGCCAACAGGCACATGAAAAGATGCTCCACATCGCTAATCATCAGAGAAATGCAGATTAAAACCACAATGAGATATCACCTCACACCAGTTAGGATGGCCACTTTCCAAAAGACAAGAAACAGCAAATGCTGGTGAGGATGCAGAGAAAAGGGAACCCTCCTACACTGTTGGTGGAAATGTAAAATGGTTCAACACTGTGGAAAGCAATATGGAGGTTCCTCAAAAAACTAAAACAGAAATATCATTTGATCCAGTAATTCCACTCATAAGAATTTACCCTAAGAAAACAAGATCCCTGATGTGAAAAGACATATGCACCCCTATGTTTTTTGCTGCACTATGTACAATAGCGAAGATATGGAAGCAACCTAAGTGTCCATCAATGTTGTTCATGTGAAAACTTCATAATATTATTTATAAATGATACTTTAATAAAAAAAAAAGATGATGGGCTGGATCTGGCCCAGGTGTTGTGGTTTGCTGACCCTGACTACAGATTAAAACATACAAACAAACGGTAAGGAAATCAGGCTCTAAAGCTTCTCCTCTTCTGATTTTCCTGAGGCACTTTTCATTACTGCTCCACTTACTCTACTGAATTATATTTATATGCAGTAATTATGATTTCACTGTAAATTCACCTTCCAGTTCCTATCTATTCCATAATGTCAACTTTCATTTTCCTCACACCAATTCTAGCTTTGTTGATAAACATTTTAAGGCAGAGATCAATACTTTTTTTTTATTTGAGGACTACATTAGGAAAAATAAGCATTTTTACCTTACTTTTAGTAAAAATAGCTTTATTAGTTCACCAAACAGAAAAACAATGTAAATATTTCCTACTTTATTGACTATTTTTAAATGTTAATGAAAAATTGATACTGCTTTACCTCAAACAGTCAGAATGGCCACTATCAAAAAGAAATAACAGAAGGAGGGGCTCAAGATGGCCGTGTGAGTAGGGCAGCAGAAATCTTCTCCCAAAACCATATACGTTTTTGAAAATACAACAAATACAACTATTCCTAAAAGAGAGACCAGAGGATACAGGACAACAGCCAGGTTACATCTACATCTGCGAGAACTCAGCAAATCATGAAAAGGGTAAGATACAAAGCTGTGACCCAGCGGGACCCAAGCACTACCCCCACCCCAGCTCACCAGTGGGAGGAAAAGAATCAGAGTCGGGAGGGAGTAGAAGCACAGGACTGCTAAATAACCAGCCCTAGTAAGCTGCACCAGGAGCACAGACACACACTGCATGGTGTACTGGATATTAGAGAAACAGAAAAGTAAACTCCGAGACGGAGACTGCAAGCGGGTCCCCACAGCTGGCTCCCCTGGGACAAAGGAAAACTGAGCACATTTTAAAAGTCTTAAAGGGACAACGGCTCAACAGCTGGACAAAATTGTCCCAGCACACTCAGACCAGCAGGCTGGAAATCTTGAGAACTTCATGCTCCCTAATCCCCTGGGGGGTATGCAGCCCCAAAGCCCGTCACGGCAATAAGCACCCTGCCATTCATTCCCCACAGCTGACACTGCAAGCAAACCAGTGGACCCGCCACAGCTGCAGAGCAGCCAGAGAACAGCCCTGCCCACAGCAACCACACAGAGTCTCCTCCTGGCACGCAGCTAACTGGCTAAGACAGAGGAAGCCACAGCAGGGGCCAGAAGGCATGAAGGGGCACCGTACTCACAGGAGAACACACCCAGCGCGTCTGCAACCCCCCCCCCCCCGGCACTAGGCTAAGCTATCCAAAGGGCTGCCCCGCTCACAGCAGCTCAGGAGATTGTCCCAGAGACTGCTCCAGGTGTGCAGGTAACCAGAACAGGCAGTGGAAGCGGGAGCAAGGTCCAGAAGGCATGAAGGGCCACCATTATTGCAGTATAACACACCTGGCACGTCTGCCACCCCCCACAGTGTGCTAGGCTATCCCGAGGGCCACTTTGCCCATGGAAGCTCAGAAGATTGACCCAGAGACTGCTCCTGGTGTACAGGTAGATAGCACAGGGAGCGGAAGCCAGAGCAAGGTCCGGAAGGCATGAAGGGGCACTGTTCTTGCAGGAGAACACAGGCGGCACAGCTGCAAACCCTTCGCAGGGCGCTAGGTTATTCTGAGGGCCGCACTGCCCACAGCAGCTCAGGAGATTATCCCAGAGACTGCTCCCAGTGTGCGGTAGACGGCACAGGCAGCAGAAGCCAGAGCAAGGTACGGAAAGCACGAAGGGGTGCCGTTCTCACAGGAGAACACACCCAGCATGGCTGTGATCCCCCACAGTGCGCTAGGCGATTCCGAGGGCTACCCCGCCCATGGCAGCTCAGAAGACTATCCCAGACTATGGTCGCTGTGTGCAGGTAACCGACACAGGCAGTGGAGAAGAGCAAGATGACCAGCAAGCAGGAACGGACTTTGTTCTCCCAGCTGACACACGTGCTACCTACCTACAACCAATTCTATTGAAATGAAAAGGCAACAGAATCTGGTCCAGCCAAAAATCACTCAGACAACTCCAGAGAGAGCACCTGGTGAGAAAGATATAACCAATCTTCCTGAAAAACAATTCAAAATAAAAGTCATGACTATGCTGATGGACCTGCAGAGAAGAATGCAAGAGCTAAGGGATGAAGTCCGGAGTGAGATAAGAGAAATGAAACAATCAACAGAAGGTCTTAAGAGCAGACTGGATGAGCTGCAAGAGACTGTCAATGGAATAGAAATCAGAGAACAGGAATACAGAGAAGCCAAGGCAGAGAGAGACAAAAGGATCTCTAGGAAAGAAGCAATATTAAGAGAACTGTGTGACAAATCCAAACGGAACAATATTTGCATTGTAGTGGTACCAGAAGAAGAAGAGAGAGAAAAAGGAATATAAAGTGTCTTTGAAGAAATAATTGCTGAAAACTTCCGCAAGCTGGGGAAGGAAATAGTCTCTCAGACCATGGAAGCCCACAGATCTCCCAACAAAAGGGACCCAAGGAGGACAACACCAAGACACATAATAACTAAAATGGCAAAGATCAAAGACAAGGACAGAGTATTAAAGGCAGTCAGAGAGAGAAAAAAGATCACCTACAAAGGAAAACCCATCAGGCTATCATCATACTTCTCAACAGAAACCTTACAGACCAGAAAAGAATGGCATGATATATTTAATGCAATGAAACAGAAGGATGTTGAAAAAGAATACTGTATCCAGCACGATTATCATTTAAATTTGAAGTAGGGATTAAAAAATTTCCAGACAAGCAAAACTTGAGGGAATTTGCCAGCCACAAACCACCTATACAGGGTATTTTTAAGGGACTGCTCTTGAGGGAAGCACTCCTAAGGTTAAATAGATATCACCAGAGAAAATAAATTCACAGCAAAGAAAGCAGACCAACCAAATACGAACTAAAGGCAAAAAATCAAATCAACTATCCACAAAACCAGTCAAAGGAAACACAAAAGAGCACAGAATAAAACACCTAATATAAAGAATGGAGGAGGAAGAATAAGAAGGGAAAGAAATAAAGAATCATCAGACTGAGTTTATAATAGCTTAATAAGAGAGTTAAGTTAGACAGTTATATAGTAAAGAAGTTACCCTTGAACCTTTGGTTACCACGAATCCAAAACCTGCAATGTCAATAAGTACATATCTATCAATAATCACCCTAAATATAAATGGACTGAATGCACCAATCAAAAGACACAGAGTAACAGAATGGACAAAAAAGCAATATGCATCTATATGCTGGTTACAAGAGAGTCACCTCAAACCCAAAGATATACACAGACTAAAAGTGAAGGGATGAAAAAAGATATTCCATGCAAACAATAGGGAGAAAAAAGTAGGTGTTGCACTACTTATATCAGTCAAAATAGACTTCAAAACAAAGAAAGTAACAAGAGATAAAGAAGGACACTACATAATGATGAAGGGGTCAGTCCAACAAGAGGATATAACCATTATAAATATATATGCATCCAACACAGGAGCACCGACATACGTGAAACAATTACTAACAGAATAAAAGGAGGAAATAGAATGCAATGCATTTATTTTAGGAGACTTCAACATACCACTCACTCCAAAGGACAGATCAACCAGAGAGAAAATAAGTAAGGATACAGAGGCACCGAACAACACACTAGAACAGATGGACCTAACAGACATCTACAGAATTCTACACCAAGGAGCAAGATACACACTCTTCTCAAGTGTACATGGAACATTTTCCAGAATAGACCACATACTAGGCCACAAAAGTGACTCCGTAAATTTAAAAACATTGAAATTTTACCAACCAACTTCTCAGAAAACAAAGGTATAAAACTGGAAATAAATTAAACAAAGAACACAAAAATGCTCACAAACACATGGAGGCTTAACAACATGCTCGTAAACAATCAATGGATCATCACGATGGACCCCACAGAAATACAAAGAATTATAAGAGAATACTATGAAAATCTATATGCTAACAAGCTGGAAAACATACAGGAAATGGACAACTTCTTAGAAAAATACAACCTTCCAAGACTGACCAAGCAAGAAACAGAAAACCTAAACAGACCAAACACCAGCAATGAAATTGAATCAGTACTCGAAAAACTACCCAAGAACAAAACCGCCGGGCCAGACGGATTCACCTCTGAATTTTACCAGACATACAGAGAAGAAGCAATACCCATTCTACTTAAAGTTTTCCAAAAAATGGAAGAGGAGGGAATACTTCCAAACTCATTCTATGAAGCCAGCATCACTCTATTACCAAAACCTGGCAAAGACCTCATCAAAAAAGAAAACTACAGACCAATATCCCTGATGAACGTAGATGCAAAAATACTCAACAAAATATTAGCAAACCAAATTCAAAAATACATCAAGAAGATCATACACCATGATCAAGTGGGATTCATCCCAGGGATGCAAGGAAGGTACAACAATCGAAAATCCATCAACATCATCCACCACATCAACAAAAGAAGAACAAAAACCACATGATCATCTTCACAGATGCTGAAAAAGCATTTGACAAAATTCCACATCCCTTCATGATAAAAACTCTCGGGTATAGAGGGTAAGTACCTCAACATCATAAAGACCATATATGACAAACCCACAGCTAACATCATACTTAACAGCGAGAAGCTGAAAGCTTTTCATCTAAGATCGGGAACAAGATAGGGAGCCCACTCTCTCCACTGTTATTCAACATAATACTGAAGGTCCTAGCCACGGCAATCAGACAAAACAAAGACATACAAGGCATCCGGATTGGTAAAGAAGAAGTCAAATTGTCACTATTTGCAGATGACATGATATTGTACATAAAAAACCCTAAAGACTCCACTCCAAAACTACTAGAACTAATATCTGAATTCAGCAAAGTTACAGGATACAAAATTAACACACAGAAATCTGTTGCTTTCCTATACACTAATGATGAGCTAAGAGAAAGAGAAATCAGGAAAACAATTCCATTCAAAATTGCATAAAAAAAGAATAAAATACCTAGGAATAAAACTAACCAAGGAAGTGAAACACCTATACCCTGAAAACTACAAGACACTCTTAAGAGAAATTAAAGAGGACACTAACAAATGGAAATGCATCCCATGCTCTTGGCTAGGAAGAATCAATATTGTCAATATGGCTATACTACCTAAAGCTATCTACAGATTCAACACAATCCCTATCAAAATACCAACAGCATTCTTCAATGAACTGGAACAAATAATTCTAAAATTCATATGGAACCACAAAAGACCCTGAATAGCCAAAGCAATCCTGAAAAGGGGGAATAAAACAGGGGGAATTATGCTCCCTGACTTCAAGCTCTACTACAAAGCCACAGTAATCAAGACAATTTGGTATTGGCACAAAAACAGACCCACAGACCAGTGGAACAGAATAGAAAATCCAAACATTAACCCAAACATATACAGTCTTTTAATATATGATAAAGAGCCTTAGATATACAATGGAGAGATGGCAGCCTCTTCAGCAGCTGGTGTTGGCATAACTGGACAGCTACATGTAAGTGAATAAAACTGGACTACTGTCTAACCCCATACACAAATGTAAACTCAAAATGGGTCAAAGACCTGAATGTAAGTCATGAAACCATAAAACTCTTAGAAAAAAACATAGGCAAAAATCTCTTGGACATAAACATGAGCGACGTCTTCATGAACATATCTTCCCGGGCAAGGGAAACAAAAGCAAAAATGAACAAGTGGGACTATATCAAGCTGAAAAGCTTCTGTACAGCAAAGGACACCATCAGTAGAACAAAAAGACATCCTACAATATGGGAGAATATATTCATAAATGATATATCCGATAAGGTGTTGACATCCAAAATATATAAAGAACTCATGCACCTCAACAAACAAAAAACAAATAATCCAATTAAGAAATGGGCAAAGGACATGAATAGACACTTCTCCAAACAAGAAATTCAGATGGCCAACAGGCACATGAAAAGATGCTCCACATCACTAATCATCAGAGAAATGCAAATTAAAACCACAATGAGATATCACCTCACACCAGTGAGGATGGCCAACATCCAAAAGACAAACAACAACAAATGTTGCGGAGGATGTGGAGAAAAGGGAACCCTTCTACATTGCTGGTGGGAATGCAAATTAGTTCAACCATTGTGGAAAGCAGTAGGGAAGTTCCTCAAAAAACTCAAAATAGAAATACCATTTGACCCAGGAATCCCACTCCTAGGAATTTACCCTAAGAATGCAGCATCCCAGTTTCAAAAAGACAGATGTACCCCTATGTTTATCGCAGCACTATTCACAATAGCCAAGAAATGGAAGCAACCTAAGTTTCCATCAGTAGATAAATGGATAAAGAAGAGGTGGTACATATACACAATGGAATATTATTCAGCCATAAGAAGAAAACAAATCCTACCATTTGCAACAACATGGATGGAGCTAGAGGGTATTATGATCAATGAAATACGCCAGGCAGAAAAAGACAAGTATCAAATGATTTCACTGATATGTGGAGTATAAGAACAAAGAAAAATACTGAAGGAACAAAACAGCAGTAGACTCACAGAACCCAAGAATGGACTAACAGCTACCAAAGGGAAAGGGACTGTGGAGGATGGGTGGAAAAGGAGGGACAAGGGGGAATAATGGGCATTACGATTAGCAGACATAATGTGGGGGGGGCATGGGCAGGGCTGTACAACACAGAGAAGACAAGTAGTGATTCTATAGCATCTTACTGATAGACAGTTACTGTAATGGGGTATGTAGTGGGGACTTGATAATGGGGGTAGTCTAGTAACCATAATGTTGCTCATGTAATTGTAGATTAATGATACCAAAAAAAAAAAAGAAAGAAATAACAAGTGTTGGTGAGGATGTGGAGAAAAGGGAACCCTCATGCAGTGTTGGTAGGAATATAAAATGGTGCAGCCACTATGGAAAACAGTATAGGAACAGTATGGGAAACAGGTTCTTCAAAAAAATTAAAATTGAAATATCATACAACCCAGTAATTCCACTTCTGGGTATTTACCAAAGAAAAGAAAACTCAAAAAGGTACACACATTCCTATTTTTATTGCAGCTTTATGTATGACAGCTAGGCTATGGAAGCCACCAAAGTGTTCATCAACAGATGAATGGATAAAGAAAATGTGGGACATATGCACAATGGAGTATTACTCACTCATAAAAAAAAGAACATAATCTTGCCAGTGGCAATATGGATAGACCTATAGGTGTTATGCTAAATAAGTAAGTCAGACAGAGAAAGACAAATACCATATGATTTCACATATATGTGGAATCTAAATAATAAAACAAACATGCTGAAATGAGCTCATACATAGAGACAAACTGGTGGTTGCCAGAAGGGAGTGGTTTGTGAGGGATCGATAAAATAGGTCAGGGGATAGGGAGGTATAGGCTTCCATTTATAAAATAGATAAGTCATGAAGCTCAAAGGTACAGCATGGGGAATATAATCAATAATATTGTAATAACTACATAGACAGCAACTACACTTGTGAGCATTTTGTAATGTATATAAATGTCCAGTCACTGTTGTCCACCTGAAATTAATATAATATCATTTATACTTTAATTGAGAAAAAAGAAGAAAAATTAGTTACCAAGGTGTTAATACATAGGCAATGAAGTTCCTAATCTTCCACTCCTTAACTCTATATAGCACTTCAGGATTCAAAACATGTCTTCTTATACATTATTTCATTTATCTTTGAAGCAAACTTTGAAGTTGGTATTATTATGGACAACTGATAAGGCATTTAAGCCACTCACCAGAGTCACAATTCCTTCTATTCTGTGCAGTGTTGAACAAGCAAGTACTGTGCTGGGTCCAAGGAGCATGGAAATAAATAACCCCCCTTCCTTGCCCTGTGCCCATATCCTCTTTATTGATCCCTGGCTTCCACCAAAACCCACATCCTAGATAAGCAATTCTGAAAAGATCCCTCTCCTGGTGCTTGCCCAGGTCGCTTCTTTCCCTTCAGGCCTCTGTTTTGTTGAACTGAAAGATGCAATTGAATTAGACCAGACACTTTTCTGGAAAACCAAACGGGGCATAAAGGTCTCTGGTCTTGGGCTGCTCATCTTTTTTAATTCTTAGAATGTCTGGTCAATGTCAAGTTAGTTCTTGTTGTTTTGCTGTATTTACTACTCGTTCTGAAAGTTAGTTTTATTTCCTCAAATAAAAATTCCTTTCAGTCTCCACTTGTGATTCTATACTGTTGAACTGACATTTATTATATTCCTTTGATCTGTCAAAACTCTTTCTGCATAGAGTCAGTCTTCTGTGTCTACTGGCCTTTCTTCAACCAACTTTAAAGAGTGTAGTATCTAGGGTGTGTCTTTACTTGTTCCATTGTGTTACATTCTCATCGCCATTTCTACAAGATCTGATATTAATTCTTGCAGATACTGTTGGTTGGCTAATTCACACAGCTATTTTGATATTTTCTCTGAGCACATTCAGTATTTTGGTGCACTTTTAGTTTCAGGTAAGAATGTTTTTTAATTACAGGAGTTGGAGCCACACAGAGAGTCTGCCTAGGCCCACTTACCTCTGCAATCAGATCATGTAGCTCTCCTTCAGTAGGGCAGCATCCTAACGACCTGATAATTGTTCCAATCTCTCTAGGGAAAAAAGTAGTCAATAGTTTTAGACTATAAACTCTGAAAAGGCATGTTTCTCTAAGTTATTTGAGAGCAGATGTAGCATAGGTAACAAAGTCATGCAATAAATACTGCCTTGTGAGGATAAAAGATACTTCCTGGGGAAAGGAAAAAGCAAGCAAGTGAACCACACAGAGAAGAGAGGTGTTTGCATTGATCAGCGAATGCAAACCCTGCCTGGACCAAAATCAGAAAGTTCTAGAAAAGAAAAAGGAAGAAGGGGGAGAAAAAAAAAGAAATGTTAGCCACTTAACTAGCAGATTTTGTGTTAACATTTTGAGCCTCGGTTTCCACATTTGTAAAACAGGGATGATAATGTCTACCCAAGAGGTTTGTGGTGAAGTTTACATTAGGGGCGAGTACTTGGAAGCATGGCCTCTAGGGTTCAAATCCTAGTTCTGCAACTTGTTAAACAGGGCAGGTTAATCTCTGAATGCAGAAGCCTACCTGGTAGGAAAAACACAGTGTCTTCCTTGAAATACTTAGAACTAGGCTGGAAACACTCTAAGGGCTAAACAGTTTGAGCTCTCCTAATATGGAGCACAGCTCTTGGCAGAATAGTCACTTGATAAATATAGTTCCTCCCCCTTCCCCTAATAACCTAATACTGAGAAAAGTATAAATTATATTCAGTACTCTCTGGATGCTCAGACAGGGGATTTGTAAAAGGCTATTAAATATTTCCACTTATAATGACTGAAATTAAAGTTGTAATATTTGAATGTTAATTAAATTTCACTTAACTAGAATATTTTAATTCCTTTACCAGTCTGGATAATATTAGTGGTGTTATATTTACTCTCTATTTTACTGAGAAACATTTTAAATGAGAATATTTAAATTCTTCACTTAAAGAGGTTGCAGAATGAGTATCAGCTCATGAGAAAAACCTGTCAATAAATGTGGACAGCAGCATGTGACCTCTTACTGACAATCAAGAGCCATAACCATGTAGTGCCTTTACCCAGCTCTGCTGCACACCTGCCTTGCACCTCAGTCTCAGGCTTCCGCACAGTGTCCCATGCCCATTCTCTCATCCAGACAGCATCTGAACATGACAGTATTACTGGAAGCTAAATACATTTCATAAGATTATACTCCTCAAACAGTCCCTACAGGTGTCTCATCCATGAAATTGGCTAATGTCAGACGGGCTACTGTACATTAGAATAAGTAGTTAATGAGGTAGGGATACAAGTACGATTCACAGATAATCAGCATTCATAGATCATCCCCTCAATAATCTTGGAGGCTTGTGTTATGCACAGGGGAGAATGGCTTAACCCAGAACCAAGGGACAATAAAGCCTGCATTAACTGACTTGAAGGGAGAAGCTAGGGAAGAGAGGTTATACAGTCCTGAGAGCCCCTGCAAACTGGCCTGTTCTGGGGGTGGGGCCACTCCAGCCTGCCAGGCAGTGCAGAAGCCACCACCTCCATTGGGCTCTTGCACATCTGAAACATGGCAAGCCTGAATTGAAATGGGCTGCAGGTGTACAATACACATAGATTTCAAAAACTTAGCATGAAAAAAATGTAAAACACCTCATTAACTTTAAAATCAATTACATGTTGAAATAATATTTTAGACATATTGGGTTAAATAAAACATTGTTGACATTAATTTTACCTGTTTTTCTTTCACTTTTTTTTAATGTTGTTACTAGAAATTTTTAGTTATATATGTAATACTCCTGGACAATGCTTTTCTAGGAAACAGCTGCTGCCAGACTTTGAGAACAGAGTACCTGAAGAGAAAATCAGAATTACACTGTGCTGTATCGGCAACGTAATCACCTGCCTTGGGCCTCTCTGAGAAATTTAAAGCATATTTAAATGAGGTCCTTGTTGCTGACCCAAGAGTCTCATGTCTTCTGCCAACATCCATGGAACAGCAACAGGCTGACTAGCTAGCTTGTAAGTGGGGTAAACAAAAATGCTGTACTTGACCCATATAGGATGTGAGCACTGGAGAAGATATGGGCCAGACTCGGGTCCAGTGAGGAAGCCATGCGGCAGAGAAGCCCCCTCAGAAGAGTGTACTGGCTGGAAAAGAATGACCAGGAAGAGCCCCAAGATGCCCCACACGGAAGCAACAGTACAGGGAGGAGGACACACACTGCATGGAGATGAGGGGGCATAAGCGATAGTCCACAGATTGGCTGTCACAGAAATTGGCTGTCACAGAACCTAAGGAAAGAAGTGGAAAAAGAAGGAGTCATCCTTGGGGTGGAACGCTACCAAGAGGTCAGGGTAGGTCCTGAGGAATGCTGAGACTAGTGGAGGAGATTGATTGGGATTTGGACAAGGGGAGCTGCAGATGAAGGTGGATGAGAAATCAGGTTGCATCAGCCAAAGAGGAGGGATGGATGGAGTGAAGGGGAGGAGGGATGTCTGGAGGGGGACGTGGTCTCAGGGAAGATGTTTTTAAATTTAAGACCAGAAAGATGTGAGCATGTTTTAATGGTGGTGGGAATGAGCTGAGCTGAGAACGCTGATGAGGGCCCGGTTAACAGAGCTCCCTGAGGAGGGGGGGACCGGGCCAGGTGCCCAGTGCTCAGAGGCCATGGGGCCCCACCTGAGAGCCTTCGCCAGGGCAATGGTAGCAGTCCCCCTGCAGGCTTAGGGGATGCTCCTCTATCCGTAGCCCACTTCCTCGGAAGAACTTACACCTATCTAGCTATTGAACCAATCTAGCTACATCGTTTCCCTTTGCCCAGGGAGATCACAGAACACAAAGCCTCTCTGATGTCCCTTGGGCATCAAGCCATTTCTTTCTCTCAAGTCCTGAAACACACACTGGATAGATATGAGACAAGCAAAGATTCTCTGGCTGTGAATCCACAGTGGCCTGAAGAACGCAGTTACTCCAGAACCCGCACACCTACAGATGCTAGGGGGTGCCTGCTATCTCCTGCTGCGCAGACCCCGGGCCGGGCAGCCCAGCTCGGACCCTGCAGCTGAGCACTGAGCAGTGCGCAAAGGACAGGCACTGCCCTGCCTCCAGGCACAGACACATTGGCATAGTGTTGCTCCTCACTGTTTTTCCTGAAGGCAGAATTGGCCCCGGGGTCCCAGTACCATAGGAAAGCCACAAAAACTAGTGTTGGCATTGTTACTCATCTTGGTAAATAGGGAAATGGCATTGGGTGGGATTTAGAAAAATAAAGACAAATGACACACCTTTTACCTCAAGTTCTGGAATAGAGTCCTGAGAGGAGAGGAAAAGGAAATAACAGCAGAAACAAAAGTAACTCAGAGCTTCTTTTGTTCTCCCATGTCCTGAAATATAAGGCCAGAGGCACAAAGACCCATGAGTCCATGAGCTCCTCTCACACTGAGTCTGGTGCCAAGAACATGAGAACACAGCAGAACAGGTCAGGTGGCCCTGAAGAACTCCAGATGGCATCTGGATGGAGCTGAGATTCTGGCCATTCTGGAGGAAGGCATATAGCTAACAATTCAACATTGAGAGTGTTAAGGCTTCTGAAGTCAGGCTAAGAGAAAAGACAAAGGGCAAGAAAGAACAGAGGCCAGAAAAAGATCAGGCCATTGATTTCTGAGAAAGAGATAGAGGCCTAGACAGGTTAAGAAAACAAAGAATAGAAATTTCAAAGCTTAATGTGAAACTAAAATTAAAAAGAGAGTTTAGGGAAAAAAGATGGGGGCACAGGAAGGCAAGGCGGAAACCTCCTTCAACACACACACCAAGGAAGCAACTACAGCAAATACAACTAACCCTAAAAATGACCTGAAGACTACAGAACAGACCACCTACACCTGGTGAAGAAAAGAAGACTGCAAAGAAAAGGATAAAGTGGCAGAGCCACAATTGAGCAGGACCCAAGCCCTTTCCCCATCTCAGCCCACAGGCAGAAGAAAAAGGAACAGAGCAGGGAGGGGACAGGTGCTCAGGAACTCTGCACACCTTGTCCTGGAGAACTGCTCTGGGAACATGAGTCCACACTGCACTGGTTTTGGCAATTAGTGGGGCTGGACACCAGAAAGAGTTGGAGCACTATGGGAGGCTGAGACTCCTCCCATTTGTCAAGGACAGGCATGCTCCACTGGTCCCACTGAGACCCAGAGCAAAGGCAGCAGTTTAAAAGACTTACCAGCAGCAGGAAGGGTGCCAGAGGGGTGAAATTTGGACAAGCTTTCTCCACAGGAGGAAGGGCAGGTGGACAAATATCCCCAGCACTCCCTTGGCCCAGTAGATCAGGCATTTGCAGAAGTCCCAAACACTTGATCACCCTCACTGGGGCTCAGCTCCAAGGCACTTCCCTGCACACTGCCAGCCCACATGCCTGTTAGGCCCAGCAGCATCAGATTTTGCTACCTAGCAGGCAGAGGGAGGCTTTCCCAGTTTTCAGGGTTTTATCTCAGCCCAACTGGGAAGGCACCTGCCGAAGCCAGATCCAAGCACTACTTCCTACTCCCTGGCGGCCCAGCTGGGTGCCATGCGCCTAAGTGTCCAGCGGCCATGTGCTCTGCGACAGTACTATGGTACAACCTGCTGCGGAATGCTGCCCCAGAGCTGTGTAACCACCCTGTCCACCCTGTTAACCCAGCAGCTGCTGCCATCACTGCAGGGCAGGCAGAGGGCAGCCCCACCCACAATGACCCCAGCAGAAACACTATTGCTCTCGCTCACAAAGGGCTGGTTGAGGTGAACTACAATCCACGGTGGACTGAGATAGGCCAGCAGTCAGAAAGGCGGCCCTGCCCATAGCCCACCAATAGCAACTGGGGCTCCATAGCAAAGGAGAACCAGGCACTGGGAAGGAAAGAGTCCTGAGCTTCTCTACACCACAGGATCATGCCTTCATCATAAAGTCATTACTTTCTAGATAAGGAAGCATAGCTGATCCATCTAATGTAATGGAAGAAACATGGAAACCCTGACAAAATGAGGAGGCAGAGGAATATGTTCCAAACAAAACTACAGGATAAGACACCAGAAAGAGGGCTATGAAATGGAGATACCAATCTTCTTGATAAATATTTCAAAGTAGCTGTCATAAATATGCTCACTGATCTGTGGAAAACTATTGATGATCTCAGGGAAGATTTCAGTAATGAGACAGAAGAGCTGGAAAAGAGCTACTGAAGAATACAGTAACTGAAATGAAACACACAATGGAGGGAATGAATAAGAGATTGCTGCAAGTACAGGAGACAATCAATGAGATGGAAATTAGAGAACAGGAACACAACAAAGCTGAGGAACAGAGAGGAAAAAAGAATTTCTAGGAATGAAAGAATGATGAGAGAGTAAACAATCCAAACAAAACAATATTCACATAATAGGGGTACAAAAAGGAGCAGAGAGAGACAAAGGGATAGAAAGTTTCCTTGAAGAAATAATTGCTGAAAACTTATTCAATCTGGGGAAGGAAACAGACATCAGATCCTGGAAGCACAGAGAACCCCTAACAAAAGGAACGCCAGGAAGGCAACACCAAGACATACAATAATTAAAATGACAAAGATTAAGAATAAGGAGAGGGTACTGAGAGCTGCCAGAGAAAGAAAAAAGATTACTTATAAGGGAAACCCCATCAGACTATCAGCAGAAACTTTATAGGCCAGAAAGAAGAGGCATGAAATATTTAATGTATTGAACAGAAGGACCTTCAACCAAGAATCTTCTACCCAGTAAGATCATCATTCAAATTTGAAGGAGAAATGGAAATTAAACATTTCCTGGATAAACAAAGTCTGAAGGAATTTACAATCACTAAACTGGCATTATAGGATATGTTAAAGGGACTTCTGTAGATGGAAAGGTTCTTAAGCCTAATTGTCACCAGTGAAAATAAATCCACAGTAAAGGTAGTATAGATCAATTACTTATCAAGAAAGAACAAAATTAAAACAAAATAAACTAAAGTAGTAAAACAAGCTACACACAAAATGAATCAAGGGATACACAAAAAATGCAGATTATGACATCTAATACATAAAGTATCAAGGAGGAAGAAGAACAAAAAATAAGTACTTTTAGATTGTGTTTGAAATAGAGCAATCATCAACTTAATATGGACTCTTATATAGTTAGGAAGCTATCTTTGAACGTTACAATTACCACAAACCTAAAGCCTACCATAGTTAAACAAAAAACTAAAGAGGAGAAATCCAATCACAACACTAAAGAAATCTATCAAATAACAAGAAAAAGTATAAGACAGAAAGAAAGGAACAGAGAGGAACTACAAAAACAACCAGAAAACAATTAATAAAATGGCAATAAGTAGATACCTATCAATAATTACCTTAAATATAATTAAGGTAATTAAGGACTGAATGCACCAATCAAAACACATAGAATGGCAGAATGGATAAAGAAACAAGACCCATCTATATGTTGCCTACAAAAGACTTATTTCAGATTCAAAGACATACACAAACAAAAAGTGAAGGGATGGAAAAAAGATACTTCTTGCAAAAAAAAAACAAAATTTTTTTTCTGGAGAAAAAACCAGGTGTAGCAGTCCTTATATCACACAAAAAAGATTTCAAAACAAAGAAAGTAACAGGAGACAAAGAAAGAACTTACATAATGATAAAGGGGTTAGTCCAAAAAGAGAATATAGCAATTATAAATATCTAAACACCCAATATAAGAGCACCTAAATATATAAAACAAATACTAACAGAATTAAAGGGGGAAACAGACTACAAATAATTCATATTAGGAGACTAACACACAACTTACACCAATAGACAGATCAACCAGACAGAAAACAAATAAGCAAACAGAGGCACTGAACAACACATTAGATCAGATGGACTTAACAGATATCTACATAACATTCTACCCAAAAGCAGCAGGATACACATTTTTTCAAGTGTACATGAATGTTCTCCAGAATAGATCACATACTGGGCCACAAAAAGAGCCTCAATAAATTCAAAAAGTTTGAAATTCTATCAGGCAATACCTCAGAGCACTACATTATGAAACTAGAAATAAAGGGAAAAAAAGCCCACAAACACATGGAAGCTAAACAACATGCTTCTAAATAATCAATGGATCAAAGAATAAATCAAAACAGAAAAAGAGTAATTCATGGAGATGAATGAAAACAAAAACAAAACAGTCCAAAATTTGTGAGACTCCCCAAAAGTGGTTCTAAGAGGAAAGTACATAGCAATATAGGCTTACCTCAAGAAACAAGAACAATCCCAAATAAACAGTCTAAAATCATAATTAAAGAAACTAAAAAAAAAAGAACAAGTGAACCCCAAAGATAGTAGGAGGAAAGACATAATAAAGATCACAGCAGAAATAAAACAGAGAAGAATAAAATAGAAAAAAATCAACAAAACCAAGAGCTGGTTCTTTGAGAAAATAAACAAAATAGACAACCCCCTACCGGTCTTACCAAGAAAAAAAGAGAGGAAAAAAATAAAATCAGAAATGAAAAAGGACTAGTTACAATGGATGCCACAGAAATACAAAGAATTGTTAATGAATTCTATGAAAAAATTACTTGCCAATAAATTGGACAACTTAGAAGAAACGGACAAATTTCCTGGAAAAATACACCCTTCCAAGATTGACCCAGAAAGAAACAGAAAATCTGAACTGACCAATCACCAGCAATGAAATTGAATTAGTAATCAAAAAACTTCCTACAAACAAGTCTAGGACCTGATGACTTCACAGCTGAATTCTACCGAACATTTAAAGAAGAGATAATACCCATCCTTAAAGTATTCCAAAAAGTAAAAGAGGAATGAATACTTACAAACATCAAAGGTGGGGTATGTGGTGGGGACTTGATAATGGGGGGAACCTAGTAACCACAATGTTGCTCACGTAATTGTATATTAATGATACCAAAACTAAAAAATTAAAAATATATCAAAGGATAATCTATCACGACTAAATGGGATTTATTCCAGGGATACAAGGATGGTGCAATATTCACAAATCAACATCATATACCAGATTATTAAAAAGGATAAAAACACATGATCATCTCAAAAGAGGCTGAAAAAGCATTTGACAAAATTCAACATCCACTCATGATAAAATTCTCAAAAAAATAGGTGTAGAGGGGACATACCTCAAAATTAAGGCCATATATGATAAACCCACAGTTAATATCACACACAGTGGTGGAAAGCTGAAAGATTTTTCTCTGATATCAGGAAGATGTCCACTCTCACCAGTTTTATTCAACATAATTGGAGGTCCTAGTCATGGCGATCAGACAAAACAAACAGATAAAAGGCATCCAAATTGGTAAGGAAGAATTTTAACTGTCAGTATTTGAAGATGACATGATATTATACATAGAAAACCCAGAGATTCCACCAAAAAACTATTAAAATAAACTACAATTCAGCAAAGTTGGATACAAAATTAATATACATAAATCTGTTGCATTCCTATATACTAAAAATGAATTACCAGAAAAAGAAATCAGGAAGACAATTTCACTTACAAATGCATCAAAAAAATATATCTAAGACTAAAACCAAACAAATAAGGTGAAAAACCTGTACTCTGAAAACAATAAGACACTCATGAGAAAAATTAAAGACACAAATAAATGGAAATCTGTACCATGCTCATGGATAGGAAGAATTCGTATTCTCAAAATGGGTATCCTGCCCAAAGGAATTACAGATTCAATTCAATCACTATCAAAAAACCAACAGCATTTTCAATGAACTAGAACAAATAATCCTAAATTCATATGGAACCACAAGAGACCCCTGAATAGCCAGAGCAATCCTGAGAAAGAAGTACAAACCTGGGGGGATTATGCTCCCTGACTCAAGCTCTACTACAAAGCTACAGTAATCAAAAGAGTATGGTACTGGCACAAGAACAGACCCATAGATTAGTGGAACAGCCTAGAGAGCCCAGATATAACCAAACCATATATGGCTAATTAACATATGATAAAGGATCCATTAATATACAACAGGAAAAAGACAGTCTCTTCAGTAACAGCTGCTGGGAAAACTGGATAGGTACATTCAAGAGAATGACTCTGGATTACTGTCTAACTCCATACACAAAGGTAAACTAGAAATGGATTAAAGACCTGAATGTAAATCATGAAACCATAAAACTCATAGAAGAAAATAGGCAAAAATCTCCTGAACATAAGTATGAGCAATTTTTTTTCCTGGACACATCTCAAGCAAGGGAAAAAAAATAAAAAATGAACAAAGTGGGACTATATCAAACTAAAAAGCTCTGTACAGCAAAGGACACCATCAGCTGGACAAAAAGGCATCCTACAGTATGAGAAAATATATTTGTAAATGATTTATCTTATAAGAGGTTAACATCCAAAATATATTTAAAAACTCATATGCCTTAACACCAGAAAAACAAATAACTCAGTTTAAAAAATGGGTGGAGGACAGAAATCCAAAGAATCATAAGAGAATATTATGAGAATCTATATGCTAACAAGCTGGAAAACACAGAAGAAATGGACAACTTCTTAGAAAAATACAACCTTCCAAGACTGACCAAGCAAGAAACAGAAAAACTAAACAGACCAATCACCAGCGACGAAATCGAATTGGTAATCAAAAAACTACCCAAGAACAAAACCCCCGGGCCTGATGGATTCACCTCTGAATTCTACCAGACATATAGAGAAGAAATAACACCGATTCTCCTTAAAGTTTTCCAAAAAATAGAAGAGGAGGGAATACTTCCAAACTCATTCTATGAAGCCAGCATCACTCTAATACCAAAACCGGGCAAAGACCTCACCAAAAAAGAAAATTACAGACCAATATCCCTGATGAACGTAGATGCAAAAATACTCAACAAAATATTAGCAAACCGAATTCAAAAATACATCAAGAGGATCATACACCATGATCAAGTGGGATTCATCCCTGGGATGCAAGGATGGTACAACATTCGAAAATCCATCAACATCATCCACCACATCAACAAAAAGAACAACAAAAACAACATGATCATCTCCATAGATCCTGAAAATGCATTTGACAAAATTCAGCATCCATTCCCGATTAAAACTCTCAACAAAATGGATATAGACGGCAAGTACCTCAACATCATAAAGGCTATATATGACAAACCCACAGCTAACATCATACTTAATGGCGAGATGCTGAAAGCTTTTCATCTAAGATTGGGAACAAGACAGGGATGCCCACTCTCTCCACTGTTATTCAACATAGTACTGGAGGTCCTAGCCACAGCAATCAGACAAAACAAAGACATACAAGGCATCCAGATTGCTAAAGAAGAAGTCAAATTGTCACTATTTGCAGATGACATGATACTGTACATAAAAAACCCTAAAGATTCCATTCCAAAACTACTAGAACTAATATCTGAATTCAGCAAAGTTGCAGGATACAAAATTAACACACAGAAATCTGTTGCTTTCCTATACACTAATGATGAACTAACAGAAAGAGAAATCAGAAAAACAATTCCATTCACAATTGCATCAAAAAGAATAAAATGCCTAGGAATAAACCTAACGAAGGAAGTGAAAAACCTGTACTCTGAAAACTACAAGACACTCCTAAGAGAAATTAAAGAGGACACTAACAAATGGAAATGCATCCCATGCTCTTGGCTAGGAAGAATAAATATTGTCAAAATGGCTATACTACCTAAAGCAATCTACAGATTCAATGCAATCCCTATCAAACTACCAACAGCTTTCTTCAATGAACTGGAACAAATAATTCTAAAATTCATATGGAACCACAAAAGACCCCGAATAGCCAAAGCAATCCTGAGAAGGAGGAATAAAACAGGGGGAATTACACTCCCTGACTTCAAGCTCTACTACAAAGCCACAGTAATCAAGACAATTTGGTATTGGCACAAAAACAGACCCACAGACCAGTGGAACAGAATAGAAAATCCAAACATTAACCCAAACATATACAGTCAATTAATATTTGATAAAAGTGCCTTGGATATACAATGGGGAGATGACAGCCTCTTCAGCAGCTGGTGTTGGAAAAACTGGACAGCTACATGTAAGAGAATGAAACTGGACTACTGTCTAGCCCCATACACAAAGGTATACTCAAGGTGGATCAAAGACTTGAATGTAAGTCATGAAACCATAAAACTCTTAGAAAAAAACATAGGCAAAAATCTCTTGGACATAAACATGAGCGACTTCTTCATGAATATATCTCCCCAGGCAAGGGAAACAAAAGCAAAAATGAACAAGTGGGACTATATGAAGCTGAAAAGCTTCTGTACAGCAAAGGACACCATCAGTAGAACAAAAAGACATCCTACAGTATGGGAGAATATATTCATAAATGACATATCTGGTAAGTCGTTGACATCCAAAATATATAAAGAACTCACGCACCTCAACAAACAAAAAGCAAATAATCCAATTAAGAAATGAGCAGAGGACATGAATAGACACTTCTCTAAAGAAGAAATTAAGGTGGCCAACAGGCACATGAAAAGATGCTCCACATTGCTAATCATCAGAGAAATGCAGATTAAAACCACAATGAGATATCACCTCACACCAGTGAGGATGGCCAACTTCCGAAACACAACAACAAATGTTGGCGACGATGTGGAGAAAAGGGAACCCTCCCACACTGCTGGTGGGAATGCAAATTCGTTCAACCATTGTGGAAAGCAGTATGGAGGTTCGTCAAGAAACTCAAAATAGAAATACCATTTGACCCAGGAATTCCACTCCTAGGAATTTACCCTAAGAATGCAGAGCCCAGTTTGAAAAAGACATATGCACCCTTATGTTTATTGCAGCACATTTACAATAGCCAAGAAATGGAAGCAGCCTAACTGTCCATCAGTAGATGAATGGATGAAGAAGAGGTGGTACGTATACACAATGGAATAGTATACAGCCCTAAGAAGAAAAGAAATCCTACCATTTGCAACAACATGGATGGGAGCTAGAGGGTATTATGCTCAGTGAAATAAGCCAAGCCGAAAAAGACAGGTATTAAATGATTTTACTCATATGTGGAGTATAAGAGCAAAGAAAAAAACGGAAGGAACAAAACAGCATCAGACTCACAGAACCCAAGAACGTACTAATAGTTACCAAAGGGAAAGGGACTGGGGAAGATGGGTGGGAAGGGAGGGATACGGGGGGAAAAGGGGCATTACCATTAGCAGATGTAATGTTCGGGGGCACGGGGAGGTTTGTACAACTCAGAGAAGACAGGTAGTGATTCTATAGCATCTCACTACGATGATGGACAGTGACTGTAATGGGGTTGGTGGGGGGGACCGGATGAAGGGGTAGTTCAATAACCATAATATTGCACATGTAATTGTAGATTAATGATAATAAAATAAATTATATTAAGAAAATGGGTGGAGGACCTTAACAGACATTTCCCCAAAGAAGAAATACAGATGGCCAACAAGCACATGAAAAGAGGCTCCACGTCATTAATCATCAGGGAAATGCAAATCAACACCACGAGATTATCACCTCACATGAGTTAGAATAGTCACTATCCAAAAGACAAGAAATAACAAGTGTTGACAAGAATGTGGAGAAAGAGAACCCTCCTATATTGTTGGTGGGAATGTAAATTGGTGCATCCACTGTGGAAAGCAATATGGAGGTTCCTCAAAACCTAAAAATAAAAATACCATATGACTCAGTAATTCCACTCTTAGGAATTTACCTGAAAAAAATCAAAATCCCTGATTCAAAAAGATATGTGCACTCCTATGTTTGTTATGGAAAATACTGAAAAAACCTGGACTGGATCACTGACGGAAGAACCAAGTGGCACTCGGAGGTCTTGGAGTTTTGAAGTTTATTTTCCACCAGCAGGCTCAGAGGGGAGTAACCTTCCAAGGTCTGAGCCCCGAGCAAAGGCAAAGGGAGCAATATATATCTTACTGCTTCTGTATCTGTAACATTCCTATGTGAACAGCAAGCGAGCACACAAGAGGGAGTGAGTTTAGGAAGTACCTGGCAGAGCGGGGAGTGAAGGGGAGGGGGAAGTTTAGGGAATTTCTGTTGTCTTTTCTAAGAAGAGCAGCAGAAGGGAGTCACCTGGACTGGACTGCTGTCCTTCTAAGTTTTTCCCTGTCATGTTTACTGCCACATTATTTATAATAACCAAGATATGGAAGCAAACAAAGTGTCCATCAATAGGTGAATGGACAAAGAAGATGTGGTACATATACACAACAAAATATTATTCAGCCATTAAAAAAAAAGAATTCCTGCCATTTGCAACATGATTGGACCTAGAGGGTATTATGCTCAGTGAAATAAGCCTGGTACAGAAAGACAAATACCATAAATTTCACTTATTTGTGGAATATAAAAACAAAACGAACAAAGGGGAGAAGGGGAAGATGGCGACGTGAGCAGGGCGGTGGAAATCTCCTCCCAAAACCATATATATTTATGAAAATACAACAAATACAAGTATTCCTAAAAGAGAGACCAGAAGATACAGGAAAACAACCAGGCTATAGCTACACCTGTGAGAACTCAGTGCCTCACGAAACGGGTAAGATACAAAACTGCAGGACCCGAGCACTCCCCCACCCTAGCACACCGGCGGGAGGAAAAGATAGAGCAGGGAAGGGGTGGAAGCCCAGGCCCACTAAATAACCACCCCTGGTGATCTACACTGGGAGCAGTGACACACATCGCGCGGTGTATCAGACAGAGATTAGAGAAACAGAAGTGCAGGATCCAAAATGGCACGTCCCGTCAGCCGGCTCCCCGGGACAAAAGAAAAACGGGCGCCATTTTTTTTAATGTTGTTGTTGTTGTTGTTTTATTTTTTGGGGGGTGTTTGGGTTTTTTTTTGCCTTCTGTTGTTTTTTATTTTTGGTTTTTTTGTTTGGTTAATGTCTTAAAGAGACAAGGACCCAAGAGCAGAACAAAATCGTCCCAGCACGTTCAGCCCAGCAGGCTGGGAGTCTTGAGGAATTTCAGGCCCCTTGGCCAGTGGCCGGGCAAAGCAGCCGCACCAAGGCTTCCAACAGAGATTAGCAGCGTGCCATTCGTTCCCTCCCCGGCCTGCGCAACTAAGGGTCCGGGAGCCTCCGCTACTGTGGAACAGCAGAGGAGTGGCCCCGCCCACACCATCCTCACAGAATTTACTCCCGGCTGGTGCGCAGCTAAGCAGGAAGAGCCGCAGAAAGAGGTCCAGAGGGCACCAAGGGAACCAGAACACACCCAGCATAACTGCAAACCCCCGCAGTACTACAGGCTAGGCTGAGGGTGAACTCGCACACAGGCAGTTCAGGGGATTATCCCAGACACTGCCTTGTGGTGTGCCGAACCTCAGGCCCGGGAGAAGGGTAAGGAGAAAAAAAAGCAGGAAGGGACTTTGTTCTCCCAGCTGACACATGTGGCGCCTACCAGAGACCACTTATATTGCCATGAAAAGACAAAGAAACATGGTCCAGACTAAGATCAGCCAGACAACCCCAGAGAGGGAGCTTGATGGGATGGACATGCACAATCTTCCTGAAAAACAACTCAGAATAAAACTCATAACCATACTGATGGATCTACAAAGAAATATGCAAGAGTTAAGAGAGGAAGTGAGGAAAGTGAGGAAAGACAATGCAGAGATGAGACAAGCGATTGACGGGCTTAGCAGCAGACTGGACGAGATGCAAGAGACTGGTCATGGAATAGAAATCAGAGAACAGGAATACAGAGAAGCTGAGGCAGAGAGAGATTAAAGGATCTCTATGAATAAAAGAATATTAAGAGAACTGTGTGACCAATTCAAATGGAACAATATTCGCATTATAGGAATACCAGAAGAAGAAGTGAGAGAAAAAAGGATAGAAAGTGTCTTTGAAGAAATAATTGCTGAAAACTTTCCCATGCTGGGGAAGGAAGTAGTCTCCCAATGGAAGCCAACAGTTCTCCCAACACAAGTGACCCAAAGAAGACAACACCAAGACACATAATAATTAAAATGATGAAGATCAAAGAAAAGGATAGAGTATTAAAGGCAGCTAGAGAGAGAAAAAAGATCACCTACAAAAGGAAAACCCATCAGACTATCATCAGACTTCTCAACAGAAACCCTACAGGCCAGAAGAGAATGGCATGATATATTTAACATAATGAAACAGAAGGGCCTCAAACCAAGAATATTGTATCCAGCATGATGGTCATTTAAATTTGAGGGAGGGATTAAACAATTCCCAGACAAGGGAAAGCTGAGGGAATTTGCCTCCCATAAACCACCTCTTCAGGATACCTTAAAGGGACTGCTCTAGATGGAAGCACTCCTAAGGCTAAAAAAAGGTCACCAGAGAAAATAAAATCATAGCAAAGAGAGCAGATCACCCAAATACTAACTAAAGGCAAAGAATAAAACACCTAGTATATAAAAAATGGAGGAGGAAGAATAAGAAGGGAGAGAAATAAAGAATCATCAGACTGTGTTTACAATAACTTAACAAGAAAGTTAACTTAGACTGTTACATAGTAAAGAAGCTATCCTTGAACCTGTGGTAACCACGAATCTAAAGCCACCAATGGCAATAAGTACATATCTATTGACAATCACCCTAAATGTAAATGGACTGAATGCACCAATCAAAAGACACAGAGTAATAGAATGGATAAAAAAGCAAGACCCATCTATATGCTGCTTATAAGAGACTCACCTCAAACCCAAAGATATACACAGACTAAAGGTGAAGGGATGGAAAAAGATATTTCATTCAAACAAGGACAAAAAAGCAGGTGTCCCAACACTTGTATCAGACAAAATAGACTTCAAAACGAAGAAAGTAGCAAGAGATAAAGAAGGACATTACATAATGATAAAGGGCTCAGTCCAACAAGAGGATATAACCATTTTAAGTATATATGCACCCAACACAGGATGCCGACATACGTGAAACAAATACTAACAGAATTAAACGAGGAAATAGAAAGCAATGCACTCATTTTAGGAGACTTCAACACACCACTCACGCCAAGGGACAGATCAACCAGACAGAAAATAAGTAAAGACACAGAGGCACTGAACAACACACTAGAACAGATGGACCTAACAGACATCTACAGAACTCTACAGCCAAAAGCAGCATGATACACTTTCTTCTCAAGTGCACATGAAACACTTTCCAGAATAGACCATATACTAGGCCACAAAAAGAACCTCACTAAATTAAAAAGTATTGAAATTCTACCAACCAACTTCTCAGATAACAAAGGTGTAAAACTAGAAATAAATTGTACAAGAAAATAAAAAGACTCACAAATACATGGAGACTTAATAACATGCTCTTAATAATCAATGGATAAGTAACCAAATTAAAACAGAGATCAAACAATATATGGAGACTAATGACAACAATAACACAAAGCCGCAACTTCTGTGGGACGCAGCAAAGGCAGTTCTAAGAGGAAAGTATATTGCAATCCAGGCCTATTTAAAAAAGGAACAATCCCAAATGAATAGTCTAAAGACACAATTACTGAAATTGGAAAAAGAAGAACAAATGAGGCCCAAAGGCACCAGAAGGAGGGACATAATAAAGATCAGAGAAGAAATAAATAAAATTGAGAAGAATAAAACAACAGAAAAAATCAATGAAACCAAGAGCTGATTCTTTGAAAAAATAAACAAAATACATAAACCCCTAGCCAGATTTATTAAGAGAAAAAGAGAACCTACACACATAAACAGAATCAGAAATGGGAAAGGAAAAATCATGACAGACCCAACAGAAACACAAAGAATTATAAGAGAATACTATGAGACTCTATATGCTAACAAGCTGGAAAACACAGAAGAAATGGACAACTTCTTAGAAAAATACAACCTTCCAAGACTGACCAAGGAAGAAACAGAAAACCTAAACAGACCAATCACCAGCAACTAAATTGAATTGGTAATCAAAAAACTACCCAAGAAAAAAACCCCCGGGCCTGATGGATTCACCTCTGAATTCTACCAGACATATAGAGAAGAAATAATACCCATTCTACTTAAAGTTTTCCAAAAAATAGAAGAGGAGGAAATACTTCCAAACTCATTCTATGAAGCCAGCATCACTCTAATACCAAAACCGGACAAAGACCTCACCAAAAAAGAAAATTACAGACCAATATCCCTGACGAACATAGATGCAAAAACACTCAACAAAATTTTAGCAAACCGAATTCAAAAATACATCAAGAGGATCATACACCATGATCAAGTGGGATTCATCTCAGGTATGCAAGGATGGTACAACATTCGAAAATCCATCAACATCATCCACCACTTCAACAAAAAGAACAACAAAAACCACATGATCATCCCCATAGATGCTGAAAAAGCATTTGACAAAATTCAACATCCATTCATGATAAAAACTCTCAACAAAATGAGTATAGTGGGAAAGTACCTCAACATAATAAAGGCCATATATGACAAACCCACAGCTAACATCACACTTAACAGTGAGCAGCTGAAAGCGTTTCATCTAAGATCGGGAACAAGACAGGGATGCCCACTCTCTGCACTGTTACTCAACATAGTACTGGAGGTCCTAGCCACAGCAATCAGACAAAACAAAGACATACAAGGCATCCAGATTGCTAAAGAAGAAGTCAAATTGTCACTATTTGCAGATGACATGATACTGTACATAAAAAACCCTAAAGATTCCATTCCAAAACTACTAGAACTAATATCTGAATTCAGCAAAGCTGCAGGATACAAAATTAACACACAGAAATCTGTTGCTTTCCTATACACTAATGATGAACTAACAGAAAGAGAAATCAGAAAAACAATTCCATTCACAATTGCATCAAAAAGAATAAAATACCTAGGAATAAACCTAACGAAGGAAGTGAAAGACCTGTACTCTGAAAACTACAAGACACTCCTAAGAGAAATTAAAGAGGACACTAACAAATGGAAATGCATCCCATGCTCTTGGCTAGGAAGAATAAATATTGTCAAAATGGCTATACTACCTAAAGCAATCTACAGATTCAATGCAATCCCTATCAAACTACCAACAGCTTTCTTCAATGAACTGGAACAAATAATTCTAAAATTCATATGGAACCACAAAAGACCCCGAATAGCCAAAGCAATCCTGAGAAGGAGGAATAAAACAGGGGAATTACACTCCCTGACTTCAAGCTCTACTACAAAGCCACAGTAATCAAGACAATTTGGTATTGGCACAAAAACAGACCCACAGACCAGTGGAACAGAATAGAAAATCCAAACATTAACCCAAACATATACAGTCAATTAATATTTGATAAAAGTGCCTTGGATATACAATGGGGAGATGACAGCCTCTTCAGCAGCTGGTGTTGGAAAAACTGGACAGCTACATGTAAGACAATGAAACTGGACTACTGTCTAGCCCCATACACAAAGGTAAACTCAAGGTGGATCAAAGACCTGAATGTAAGTCATGAAACCATAAAACTCTTAGAAAAAAACATAGGCAAAAATCTCATGGACATAAACATGAGCAACTTCTTCATGAACATATCTCCCCGGGCAAGGGAAACAAAAGCAAAAATGAACAAGTGGGACTATATCAAGCTGAAAAGCTTCTGTACAGCAAAGGACACCATCAGTAGAACAAAAAGACATCCTACAGTATGGGAGAATATATTCATAAAAAACGTATCTGATAACGGGTTGACATCTAAAATATATAAAGAACTCATGCACCTTAACAAACAGAAAGCAAATAATCCAATTAAGAAATGGGCAGAGGACATGAATAGACACTTCTCCAAAGAAGAAATTCAGATGGCCAACAGGGACATGAAAAGATGCTCCACATCGCTAATCATCAGAGAAATGCAGATTAAAACCACAATGAGATATCACCTCACACCAGTGAGGATGGCCAACATCCAAAACACAAACAACAACAAATGTTGGCGAGGATGTGGAGAAAAGGGAACCCTCCTACACTGCTGGTGGGACTGCAAATTAGTTCAACCATTGTGGAAAGCAGTATGGAGGTTCCTCAAAAAACTCAAAATAGAAATACCATTTGACCCAGGAATTCCACTCCTAGGAATTTACCCTAAGAACGCAGCAGCCCAATTTGAAAAGGACAGATGCACCCCTATGTTTATTGCAGCACTATTTACAATAGCCAAGAAATGGAAGCAACCTAAGTGTCCATCAGTAGATGAATGGATAAAGAAGATGTGGTACGTATACACAATGGAATATTATTCAGCCATAAGAAGAAAACAAATCCTACTATTTGCAACAACATGGATGGAGCTAGAGGGTATTATGCTCAGTGAAATAAGCCAAGCCGAAAAAGAAAAGTATCAAATGATTTCACTCATATGTGGAGTGTAAGAACAAAGAAAAAATACTGAAGGAACAAAACAGCAGCAGACTCACAGAACCCAAGAACGGACTAATAGTTTCCAAAGGGAAAGGGACTGGGGAAGATGGGCGGGAAGGGAGGGATAAGAGGGAAAAAGGGGCATTATGATTAGCAGATATAATGTTGGGGGGGTACGGGGAGGGCAGTACAACTTAGAGAAGACAAGTAGTGATTCTATAGCATCTCACTACGCTGATTGACAGTGACTGCAATGGGGTTGTTGGGGGGGACCTGATGAAGGGGTAGTTTAATAACCGTAGTATTGCACATGTAATTGTAGATTAATGATAATAAAATAAATTATATTAAAAAAAATGAACTAAATAGCAGCAGACCCACAGACACTGTGAAGTGACTGTTGGTTTCCATGGGGGATGGGCTCGGATGGGTAGGTGGGGAGAGGGAAGGGGATAAAAGGGCACAAAAATTCTCAATCATAATATAAGTTGGTTACTGGGATAGAAGTGCAGCATGGGTAATACAATGATTCTGTAACATCTTCCTATATTGACAGATAGTAAGTGCAGTAGTGGAAGTGAGGATTTAATTAACTGTTGAACCACTGTGTTGTATACTTGAATTCAATATAAGATTGTATATCAATGATACTTTAATTAAAAAAATTAAAATATTCAGAAATAAATAAGTATAAATTTAAAAATATGAAAAAGTGACAGGATTATATAAAATATTAAGGCTAACCTATTTTAGTTCTACTCAATGGGATTTTTTAATCAAGTGAAATGATTGAAAATTACTTTTAAAGTACTTTTAAAACCACTGTAATATTTTCAAAATCATTAAAGTATTTGAAGTTTAAAGTAGCCTTTTAAAACTATTTAAAAACTACTGTAGTAAAATAAAACTAAAGCCGTTTTTAAATTATAATAATTTCTTCTGAAGTCGTTTTGTCAGGTTTTTGGAAGTAGAAAAGGCAGTTTATTTAACTGAGTTTATTTATAAATGAGTTTAACTCATTTGCATACAATGCTATGCTGTTATCAACTGCTTCCTCAAGAGGAAAAAGCCCTGATTCCTAGCATTTGTATTTCCACTACTTGATGTCACTCAGGGAGGAGTTGGGAAGAGATGCCGAAGGGCAAACCATTATGTGGGATCTCTACCGTGCATACACAAGAGCATAAATAAAATGTAGCATGGTAATTAGGAAACGGTACTATTGTTTATTACCTTTATTATTTTTTCATTTTTCATAGAAACACCTATTTTGAATTTTATACAAAACAATCTGAAAAAAGTACAGGATGGCTCATGAGTTGTTGTGACCCTTGTGCAAGGGCCATGCTAATTTCTGCACCGCTCCAACTTCAGGGCAAGTGCTACTGAAGTAAGCAACTTTGTGTTCAATATAATTTACTTGTAAGTTAATATAACTTATTTTTTAGATTCATTTTAACAGTGGCTAGAAGAATTTCTGAAAACTCAACAAGCAGCTCTCAGCTGGCACAAGCCAGTGTGATCTGGAACAACACACCTCTGATACCTGGCGTCCCAGCCGCCTCCTCTGACAGTCCAGGGGCCTCTGCCCACTGCCTCTAGATGGGTTCATCTCCTGGGCCATTAGCAGGGTCAGGACCAACTCACTTAGTGTTCCACCATGTAACAAAACAGAAATCAACTACATCCCTTGCAAAAATGTCTTTTTTCCATTGGAAAAATTTTTTCTTCCTTTTAAATCCATTTCTTGGGATTTTCTATTTTTTTAATAACCAACATCTCAATTTTGGTAGTTTTCAGAGATGAAAACCAACTGTTTCATATAAAGGCTTTAAAATCCAAAGACATTTCATTTCCTTTGTCAGAGTAGATATCTGAGTAGAGTAGAAATACAAACTAACTCCAAAAGCCTTTATAGTTAAATACTAAGAATTTGCTTCTGTACTTGCACTATATAGAAGGTAGTAAACATGGGGGCAAAATCATTTCAGACAAACTGAATCACAATAAGGTTGCCCAATAGTGGCAACATCATTTAATTTACAAGCAGTATTTGGACCACTTAGAATGTCTGTTGAGGGACAGGCTGGATCTTGGCAGGGCAGCATTCAGTGGGTGTAGTACCACGTTCATGACACAAGGCGGAGCCAGTGCCATACCACTGAGCCGTTAGTCCCATTTAAGGGGAGTCTAAGGTCAAAAACATCAAACTTGGTATGGTAACAGATGGTAAGGACATTGATCACAGTATTTTTTAATGTATATAAATGTCAAATCAATATGTTGTACACATGAAACTATTATGATGTCAACTATACATAAAAAATTTAATAATTTTTTAAATTTAATATAAATGTTAATCCATACCACCAAAAAAAAAAATCAAAACGTGAAGACCTGACTCAAGACAACTGATGCAATTCTAAGGGAGAAAAGACAGCAAAATATTTTACCTCCTCTAGGGAACTGCTGATAATTGGTTAAGTATAAGAATGTTAAAAGCAATTCAAAAATTTCTAAGGATCAAAAAGCAGGATTTGAAAATTATTTTCACTTATTTAATAAATATTTGTTGAACACTACTATGTGCCAAAGGCCACTTACAACACATAACAAAACAAAGAACTGCCCCTTGTGAAAGGCATTTTTCACAGATTAACCTTATTTTGGCAAAGCCATGAAATGAAGCTGAAATAATGGCTAAATTTTACTCAGAACTACTCTGTTCAAAAGAGGCCTTTTTCCAAAGGTCCCTTTCCCCAAGTGAGGACCATTTTTCCATTACTAAAATACGCTTCCTGAAAACCTGGCTCTAACACGTCATCCCATTATTCCTTATATGGCCCTATGTGCTACAGTATGCACCCCCCAAATGAAGGACAGGGCCCTCCTGTGTAGCACAGAAAGAAAGCTCTATCGGGATACCGGAGGCTGCACAGGATGAGAAAATAAATTAAGAACTTAACGCCATCTTTACTTTCGTGGCTCAGGCACTGCCCTGGGCGCTGTGGTGAATTAGATGGACACGGGCCCTGGTCTAGCCGCAGAACGCACACTGGGTAGGGGGAAAGCCTGCACACCAACAAGTACATGAGCTGATGCTGGGCAGTGATAAATATTATGAAGAAATCCCTCCTCTGTTATCATAACTGCAGTAGCCCACTCGGCTGCCATAACAAATGCACAGGCTGCAGCTGACTTCTCACAGCTAGGTCCTGGGCACTGGGGACATGATTCTGGGGGAACCCAATTCAGCCCCTAACAGTGACCATACGGAGGCTGAACTCCTGCTACTTCCTGCTTCTCTGACCATCCCTCTTGCCTGGGCCACTGCAGAGCTTCATAGAGTCATTCTGCTTCTCCCAATCACCTCAATCCATTGTCTTCACAGAAGCCAGAACAACTTTTAAAAATGAAATGTCATGTAATTCCCTTAACTTCATATGCTCCAGGGTATTGCCATCACACCGGGAATCCCAGCTCCTTTTCATGGACTACAAGGTTCCCCATAATTTATCCACTGCCAACCTTTCTGACTTGATCTTACACTGCTGTCCAACTACATTGCAGCTCCACTGTCCTCTGCTGTTCCCTAACACACTTCTCCCAAGCAGCCCCCTCCCCTTCATAGGACCCTCACATGGCGGGCTTCTTCTAATCTGAAAGGTCTTAAATCAAAAGGTACTTCCAGAGAAACTTTCCTGACCTACATACATGTAAACCGTTTCAGCCCACCTAACCACCCCCATCCTCTAACACATCAACCTATGTATTTTCCTGAAAGTGTATTTTATTACATCATCCTGTTTTATTTACCTTACAGCACTTAGGACTATTTCAAAGTGAATGTATCTGTTTACTTGTACATTTTCTGTGTCTTCTCTCTAAAATTAAGTTCAGTGAGGACAGAGGCCTTTCACTGCTATACTGCAACACCAGGAAGGAACTCACCCACAATAGGGACTCCATAAATATTTGCTAAATAATAAACAAATCTGTAGAACACTTTAGAGTTTGCAAAATGCCTTTCAGTTAAAAAATACTTTCATACACATTTGCTCATTTAATTCTCGCACCTATGCATAAACAATCCCCATTTTAAGAATAAGGAAACTGGTCAATTAATATATGATAAAGGAGCCATGGATATACAATGGGGAAATGACAGCCTCTTCAACAGCTGGTGTTGGCAAAACTGGACAGCTATGGGTAAGAGAATGAAACTGGATTACTGTCTAACTCCATACACAAAAGTAAACTCAAAATTAAATAGATCAAAGACCTGAATGTAACTCATGAAACCATAAAACTCATAGAAGAAAAAATAGCAAAAATCTCTTGAATATAAACATAAGCAAAAATATAAACTTTTCCCTGAACACATCTCCTCTGGCAAGGGAAACAAAAGCAAAAATGAACAAATGGGACTACATCAAACTAAAAAGCTTCTGTACAGCAAAGGACACCATAAGCAGAAAAAAAAATGGCATCTTACAGTATGGGAGAATATATTTGTAAATGACATATCCGATAAAGGGTTAACATCCAAAATATATAAAGAGCTCACAACACCCAAAAAGCA